>FIZU01063300.1:0-55614 GCA_900064475.1 Pseudococcus longispinus
TAATTTTCGAAGACTCGCGCATTTCGACTCCGAGTCTGAATTTTCAGAGACTCGCGCCAACTCTGGTCGAGTCCATATAAACCAAGCGCCGGGGCTGGAGGGTGCAAGGACGCGTTGAAAGTTTGAAACTAACATTTCAGGACAATAAACGCGTGAAATATGTTCTCTGGTCATGATAACGCGTATTCCATGCGTTTATTGTCCTGAAATGTTAGTTTCAACGCACCCCTCCAACCCTCCTGTCCTGACAACGCGTTTTCCGTGCGTTTATTGTCCTGAAATGTTAGTTCCAATGTTCCCCTCTCCCCCTCCTGTTCTGATAACGCGTATTCCATGCGTTTATTGTCCTGAAATGTTAGTTTCAACGCACCCCTCCAACCCTCCTGTCCTGACAACGCGTTTTCCGTGCGTTCATTGTCCTGAAATGTTAGTTCCGACGTTCCCCTCCCATCCACCTGTCCTGATAACGCGTATTCCATGCGTTTATTGTCCTGAAATGTTAGTTTCAACGCGCCCCTCCACCGCATAAAGCGATTTTTTATGCGGTGAAATAATATCAGATGTTTATATATGAATTAATAGATCTCTTTCTGGTTTAAAAGGATTACATATGTTCGAATAGCAGGCAATAAAAAAAAAACGCAAAAACATTTACGATTCCATAATATGGCATTCATTAATACGGATTAGTAAAAGTGGTCGATGCGCAAGTACTTGATGTGTTATCGCCAAACATTTATCTAATTAATTTTTTTTTTTATACTGGTACTCATTCCTCAAATGAGTAATACCATTTAAAAATGACTCATAATTACGTTGAAATAACCACACGAATTGTAATATGCTACTTATGGTTTTAAGCCACAAATAAGTATATGGAAATTTTTTACTCAACATTGTCGTAGCGGTTTTACTCAAACGTTCTCATAAATTTTTATGAACTCGAACTCGAACCGCCATTTTTCAAAATAGTTTCTGATTCTGAGTATTAAGTATATCGAACGATGCGAGAATTTTACGAATATTTGCCACAATCTGCGGATACTATTTCGTTAAGGAATGTGGACAGATATTGCCTATTGAGATTTTTTCAGAGTGAAATGGCATGGGATTACGTTAGATTGATAAATAATGTGGCAACACTTGGCTTATATCCTCACATACCTGTGGCTTTCATTATTGTTCCTAAATTATTCGATATGCCTTGGCAAAGGGGGAAATTTTTTTTCGATATCTTGGATGTTGGTAGAAGTAGACATGAAAAATCATTTAACTCTCCGCCGCTATTAATATGTGAAGCGAGTAAATTTGTAGCCGAGTGGTATGATAATGCATTATTTTGATTTGAATAGATATAAGGTACACACTATACACACACAAGGCACAAGGTGATGAGCAAGTTTTTCATTAAGTACATTTTACAAGAGCGAATGCGTTGTCTATTTATGTTTGAAGTTTTACGAATATCGCGACCGGAGGTAATTTAAAATGTAATTGATGGCTGGTCGATTTTAGACCATTAGTTTGACTGCATTGGTTTCTAATATAGTAGATTTACTTATACCCGAGGTTGACAGTTTTAGCAGCGTTAACAGCTAAAGTCGCTAGAGGTTGTGTTCGATGAAATTTATTCGTGGGGATTTTTTTCCATTCGTAGATTTCGATCGCTAATAAAACCTAATGTTTAATATGCTTCGAAAAGTATGGCGGCTACTGAGGTTTTATAAAGATTTTTTTCTTCTACCGAAGATGCCAGTGAAAAAAATACCAAATGGGTAAAATGAGAAGGAGAGTATAAAAAATGCAATAAGTATGAGAGTATGATGGAAGCGAATGCGACAGTGTACCTTAATGACTGAAACTATGAAAAAAAATACTCATTAAAATGTGTTTTTTTTGGTAGGTATCCGTTTCTACGGATGTACTCGTAATGTTTATTTTATTCTTTCAAATTTTGTGATGAGAAATCCGAAAGCAGTTTTTATTAGGTACTGAGATGAGAAGATCTTGATGAATTTTATACTTTTTTTTTTTTTGAAAGAGTTTTTATTTACCGACGTGATATGTGAGTTGTTTAAATGGATATAAGATAAACGATTATTTTGGAAGAAAGAGAATACAGTGTTCAATTTTCTTTGTTTTTGCAAAAAATTTTCAAATTACATTTTTAGATAATTTTCATCTATCTGTTTGAATAATTCACCATGAATATGCTTCATGCCATCTCATGGAAAATTTTCGCTTCCTCGTTCTGAATCAATGAAAAATCACTTTTATAGTCGGGGTTGCAGCACAGGGAAAATTAGTGAAATCAATTGAAAATGTTACTACTTTACAGTGAATTTTCATAATTTTTTCAGTGATTTTTCTCGTTGATTTCCTTTTTTGTGAATTTTTGCCATGGATATATTTTATGGCTGAGTTTCGGAGAAATTTTTACATCACGAAATTTTGTTACGGTGAATGACTTTTTGGAGTTGTAAAATTTTACAGATGGACAGTGGACAGATAAGTTTCTGGATTTGAAAAATGTCAGATTGTAAAAGCGGTTGAAACATTTAAAAAATTGTTAAAATTTTCATAATCATTTAAAATAGGTATGTTTAAATCGAGAAAAAAATCTTGAAATTTGTTGGAAATGTTGCTACAATGATCAAAAATTTCAAATAAGTCAACGCAAATTTAATAAAAATTGCCGGAAAATTTTGAATAGTCGAAAGTGTGATGAAAATTATTAAAAATGTCATGAAAACTGGTGGAAATCTCGCAAAAATTGTTGAAACTTTTAGTTAAAAAATTTAAAACATGAAAAAAATTATCAAAAAATCAAGTAAATTGTATAACTGTCGAAAGTTTTACCATAATCAGTTAAAATGGTGTAAAAATTTGCCTAAAAAATGATGAAATCAGTCAAAAGTCTCGTAAAAACTGCTAAAGTTTTTATGATTTTTTACCATTTTTGTGTTATTTTTACAAATTTTTATGAAGATTTGTGAATATTGCAACGTTTTTAATGTCATTTTAATCACTTTTACAACATTTTCCAAAAATGTTTAGTAGGTACCATTTTCTTAATTTTTACAAGATTTCTGATATTTTATATAATTTTTTTTTACTTTTTTAATGCATCATCTTTTGACAGTTTTTACAATATTTTAAATGATTTTTAGGAAAACTTCAATAATTTTAACATTTTTGACAATTTTAATGATTTTTTTGACAGTTTTTATAAAATTTTTGCTGATTTGTGTGGGAATTTTGACAAATTGAACAATATTTTCATGATTTTTTTGGGCACTTGTACCATTTTTTTAATATTTGTAATATTTATGATCATCTCAACAATTTTTACAATTTTTGTCAATAATTCGTTTTATTGGGGGAGGGGGGAGGTAGAGGAGTCAGGAAAATTTTTTCATCAGGATTTTGGGTAACAAAATTTCGCTACAGTGGGTGACATTTTGAACTTGAAAATTTTATAGGTGGACAGATGACATTTTTGGACTTACAAAATTTCAGAGAATCGAACCAAAGGCTGGACCAAAGAAATAAACAAGATTGGCAAAAAAGCCATATTTCCTATAATGATCACAAATTCGCATTTCAAGTTGGAAAAATTCTAATTGGGTCAGAAATTTTCAATTTTTATAGCCCCTTCAATAATGCCAAAATTTCTTCCTAGACCAAATTATGAGTAATAGGGAAAAATTAGGACAAATTGGAAACCAGATGCAATGATGCTCTTGTTCAGCCTTTCTGCAAAATTATAAAGTAGTGTTGTTACTAAAATCTTGTTTATGATGGAACATCATTGAATGAACAATGATGTAGGACTCAAAGTCCCAATATTCCTGTGAAAGCTATGAGACAATGTTCAGGACAGAATTGACCAATTAGGAGCTTTTTTGGGACAATACTTATAATGCGAATGCTGATACATTTATGGCTCTGAATGAAAAATGATCCAGTAGTTTAATAAAATAATTGAACTCGAGGCGTGATCACAGATCACAGAAATATTTGTGATACCGGATGAAGATTGTCTTGTGGGAAACTTTTTTTGGACAATTTTCTGCTTCTTTGACGCTATTTCCCCTCCTCTTAACCACCTCATCATTCAAAATGGTTTCCATAATTTCAAACTGTATCAAAACTTCAAAACTCTTTCTTTTGTAGATTCCTTTACTTCGCCTCCTTCTTTAAATCTGGGAAAATTCTATCATGGTCAATTCAAATCCAAACCATGGGAAATTCAACCCCGTCATAAATTCATTCGTTGAAATTTTTACCCCCCGAAAAAGAAAAAAATTACACCGAAAAAATAAACTTGATCATAATTGAATTCAGCTCAAAATTGCACATTGTATACCTACGTTTTTCCAACAACACAAACGACGATTTTTTATTCATATTCATCATAACGACCACCTCGACGCGACTTTCACAAGGGTTAAAAATGAACCTTTTGTACGCACCAAGATACACAGCTCTACGGGGGGATTGTATAACCCATGTATTCAGTTCCGCATTTCATGAAGTGAACTATAAAGAGAAAGATAACCCCTTGTTGCGGAAACGGTACCTATAACTATAATCTGTACACAGGTAGACTCCGGTGCGTCTTTTGTTATGTGGGTTGTTGCTCGTCTATATTAAGCACAACTACGACTATACGGTGTAGTGTACGTAGACGACTGTCTGATAATAGCGAAAGAAATAGACAAGACAGGGGAAGAAGGAAAAAAAAGTCATCCTACCGGTCCTAGGTGCAACGCGCACTTGCGTACAATAGCCGTAGCCGTAACCTTGCATTTTAACCAAAAACACGTTATACTTTTTGCATATAAGTGGCAAATTGTTACATCCAGTCTGAAAAATATGTAAACATTGGCGGTGGAAATGGAAAACCTGTCGGTGCAGCTTTTACAGCAGTAGGAGATCGGTGGCGTGGGGGTGGCGTTGATCTAGTGATGAAAAAATTTCCAATACGTTGAACTTGCCGGTTCTTAGGAGCGTTCTACACTGATGAGGCGAGAACTATATTGGATTCGAGGTTTTCCTTCGCGTATACCGTTTTAATTGTAGGCCTAAGCGTGGAGGAAAATCTACGATGGGACGCCGTTGGTGTGGAATGACCATTATTGCGCATACATTAACCTTCGAACATGGATGTACGATTGCCAGTGTGTGTCAGTATTATCTATGTGGGCATATATTTGAGAAATGTAACTTGACACGCTACAGCAGTAGTAAATGGCTTTAGGCCATCCTCAGCGGACATGTTTACAACATTAAACTAACTGTCAAATACATTACCGTGGTAACTTTCTAATAAAATTCTACGTATCATATTATTAATATATATACATATGAGTTTTTATACATGTAAAGTGTATAAATATACACGGCGTCGGTTTTACATAATATTACAAGATGGCATGGCATACTTATCGTAATTGCCACCGCCGCGTTGTCATCGTTTCCCTCCATCTCCAATCACGATCAAATTCGATCTTCTGCAGTCGGACTCATCGCTTGAGAATAATAGGCTTATAATCTCGTCAAAACTGTCACGATATTTAACGATGCCTGAAATTGCATAAAAATTTCGTGCCCACAAAAATGAAAGTATCGACTAATTATGACGGTCATTTGACGACCTTGGTATTGAGATCGAGAGAGTTAAAAACCACGAATACTTTAGGCTTTTCGGGTTTCAAGACGACGTCGAGACTGTTCACCTATTATAACGTCATCGAGTAACTTCAACTACCTAATACGACCGACTATTACAAGAGAACTTTCCGTAACAAATAACTATAACGATGTAACATAGGTACCTACACTGGCACGTAAGAACAGCGAGAAAGAGAAAGAGGAGAGGATATTAAATAATTAATTTTTTTTTCTTCATTCGCACAATAATTACGGTTAGAAATATGTATAGACTGCGTGTAATTGGTAATGTCCTAGTAACCACGTCATTGTCGTTGCTTTCCACGTAATATGTACCTGCTGGAATAACTATACGATGTTATTCTTCGATGACTACGTACCTATGCGAGTATACACATATTGCCGCAGACCCAGCGATGAGAGTAAATCTATATATCGTAACCGCGTATTCGTTTTTTTTATTCCGTGTGACGACATAAGATGAAAGTGAAGCGCCATCATCGAACGTGTATATAGATCAGGTGGGATTATTAGGTTGGTAAGATGCTCGATTCGATGGCGGAGTGGATGAGGATTGTGGATATTGAAGCGTGCCCGAGCTGTTTCTGGTTTTCGTATATCCAGTTTGGTGACTCATTTGGTGCTGAGGTTATCGAGTTGGGGATGAAACGTGTTTACGTGATTTGGAATGACATAATGCCAAGTGTGAAGATCGTGCGAATTTATGAAAAATCATATTTCTGTTCGAAAAAGATCGAAAGTGTTGCAAATGGCGTGAAAATGGTTCAAAAGAATCGTGAAAATTGAGAAAAATCATTTACTATACTTTGCTAGAATATCTTTATCACAAATTAATTGCAATATCATAAAAACTGTTTAAAGTAAGTCTGTTTTGCAGCATTTCAAACAATTTTGATATTTTTAAACAATTTGAACCAATTTTTGTAATTGAACAACACCGTTCATGAGCCAATTTTTTCAGAACTGCCCACACATTTTGAAGATTGAAGGTCAAGATCGAAGATGTTCAATCACTTCTGTTGATGGGACTGATGAAAACACCATGGTTGAAATGAAATGTCCATATTCAGGAAAGGAACTGGCTCCAGACGTAGCTAATGCTTTGAAAAGTTTAAGATTCTGGAAAATGGGTAAAAACGAAATAAATTTGAAGCATCAATATCATTAGAAGGTAGTACTTCCTGCTCATTCCAATTTTGATTTCCTTTCTCATTTTTCCGTTTCATTATTCAGAATTTCCCAAAAATTTTCAAAACTGTCTCCTTGAATGCTCTATAAAGCTCAAAAAATGTCATACTTCATAGGTTTACTTTCATTTCTACATTTAAGCAACCAGGGTTTCATCGAATGGCCATTATTTTACATCTAGAATTCTAATTTGGCAAACTGCTTCCAATACAGAATCTCAGAAGTAGACGATCGATATCATGATTGATTTTCGCTTCAACATTATCAATTACACTGACCACTGTTTGCATAGTCCAACTGACAGGCAGCCTTTATCAGAAATACATGCAGAGTGCAACGTATCCGTATGGAAAACCTGCAAGTTCCATCATTTTTCATACTTCCAAGTGACATTTACACGAGCTAAAATGACTGCTGCAGATGTGTTAATCTGATACCAAAGCCGTGAGTATCGCTATCGAAGAGGGAAAAAAATAATCCACTCGAAAGAAGTCATATTCTAAAGAGTTGTTTTTCCTCTGAGACTACACGACCTTCATCAATATGTTACATCTAACTTACCGAATCCTCTGCTAGGATAGAACGAACCTTTACTTAATTAAAACGAAAAAAAAAGTTAATGATGAAGAAATCTGTTCCGGATCGAAGATATTACTATACAATAAAAAGGTACCACGGACAATGGAAAAAAGGGTAGCTGAATAGATTACCTGGCGAAGGAGAGTCGAGAAGGGAGTACGATGAAAATAAAATGGAAAAAAGAATTCCAAGGTGACGAAAGCCCTTAGAGACGACGTCAAAGCGTACACAAGATGAAAATCGGGACGATGTGCGGAGATTTACAGACTCCGTGGCCCCTTTCACGGGTATAAATCTCGTATTGATGAAGCATTAAAGTATGGCATGGTATATTGGGCTCGTCGTGTATGCCATGTGGGTGACATTCAAGGATGATTCTTGTCTAGAACAGTTATGTACCTCGCTATGTCTATACTATTATGTCAAAAATAGACAAATGAATAGATTCGATACATTATTTTGCTGTATCGAATAAGTTCGATTGTTTGATGAATACAAGAGAGACCAGAGACGACGGATTTGCCAAAATGAAAATGAAAAAGAGACACCGGAACACCTGTTCTTACTATAGATATATACGATGACGCGCGCAGATTATCGTAACCGCCGAATGTACTCGTACGTATACTCATTGAATGAAATTTATAATGAGGAGCGTCGTTGTGGATTGTGTATGTCTGGAGATCCCACCTTTACCGCGCTAGAGATCCATTGTCTTTAATTATTGCTATCGTGTTGTGTCTCCCCCTGGAACCTTCTCCTCCCCGATACGAGATTTTATTCAACCGAGCGGATTGTTAATATTACCAAGGTAGCCGTAATGAACTCGGACGAAAATAAAAGTTGGAGAGTAAATAATATATGTACCTATATACACATACAGCATACACGCACGCACGAACGCTAATCTTCTTTTATGGGGTGAGGTAGAGAAAAAAAAAGATTTTAGAATATCTTCGATAAAATAAGAAGAAAAAGCATTAGACGTCTGTACTTCTCGTTACGATGGTAAGCCTCGGGGTACACAAGATGTTCAGTCTGAAGCCGCGCACTGAGTGGTTCCCAGAATGGTCGGCGATCAGTGCCGAATCAATCGATTCGCCAGCGTTTGTTTGGTACGCGAATGCGAATAACGCAATTGCTAATATTTACATGGTATTATTCGTCCAACGTTCAACATTAGCCGTGGTGAAGAGTACATCGAGCCGGAGCTGTGTAAATTATTGTATAAATTTATGGAAAACATGCGGATAAACAAATTTTCATCTCGGTACTCGGTGTAAATTTATAATTTAACGAGTACACGTTAAATTATTTCCATTTATCGTGTACAGTGACCCTATGAGCCAAAGGTTGTTTGATTATTCATTAGCGAGCCGTGTCCGTTGCCGAGTTCAGAGGCGGAGAATAATCTATAAGTTGTGGGTAAATGGGATATAACCTGGATGCGGATGGTACCGTGTGTATTCAGCTTGTAAATTACATTTACGTATAGAGGTACCTATATTGACGCATTGAGGAAATAGCTAGAGTTGTGGACATTTGGCCTAGATGGTCAGAACTTCGTGGAAGTTTGAACAGATGGAAAAATAATTGATGCTTGGAACGGGGCAAGAATGTCGTTTTTCTGAGATTCTCAACAGTCTCCCTATATGACTTCATCGTAAATTCTGAGCACAGTTGAATAATCATTTTATTCGATCTCAACTCTAACATCCATGAAGATTGCACTGCGTTGTGTCTCGCAAATGGAAGATGTATTTTTTGTGGCCCTTCACAAAATCAGATTACTCTGAAGTCAGAACAGAGATTATTCGGCTCCACAAGTGCGTCAATTGAGTACTTCTGAGTTTTTAAATGAAAGCCGTTGTTTCATGAGCAAAAAAGTCTACACAAGACACCAAATTGCTCAAAATCACAAAGGTGGGATGTAAAAATTAAAAGATCCTAACTTTGTTCATTCGCGTTCTAACCTTCATACTTTCAACATCTGAATTGCTAAGGAAAATGAAATATGTTACAGAACCGAAACCTCCTCCAATCTATTTAGCCCTCTATTCCATGAAGTGTATCTGCAACAAGGTGCATATAGCCAAAGCTGCTGAAAAAGTTCTCCCTTTGACAAAGTGGTGAAAATCCTGCAAACCTGTTGAAAAAATCTTGCTTTTTGATTGGGAAATTTTGTTAGACACCCTGTATGAATCCTTCAAGTGCCCATTCTCAAAAAAATTGAAAGTTTTCTGGTTTTCAGCTTCATCTTCCCGCTCCACACTCCTGATCATACGAGATTTTTCAAGCTTCTGCGTTATGTTTTTGCCCTCTGATAATCACCTGAAGGTTTGTTGATGGACGTTTTTCAGAATTTCAATATGGTTTTGGTAGTTTTTCATAAAAATGAAATTTCTCTCATAAAATTCTCGATAAGCAATATTGTAGGGATTTTTCAATATTTGAAAATGTTTTCTCAAATACCTTAAATGTTGAGCCACCATTCTTGAAATGTGTCATTTCGAAATAAATTTGGCGGTAGTCGCTCGAAATTCTTGAATATATTGAAATCAGCATTTCCAATCAGATGACTCATCCATTACCAAAAAGTCATGGGAAATGGACTTGAAGACTAATGTATAACCTGAGAGATATCTTACAAGAAGCAGGCAGAAATTTCTATCCACTCATACTACAACTTTTGAGCTTATAAGTCAGTGGCATGCCTATCCAAGAGGGCGACAACAATTGCAGAAATCACGAAATTAAGATTCTTTTGAAATTTTCAATTTCAAATAATGATTTTGATTGAAAATTAAAAAAAAAATCATCAACTTATGATTGAGGTGAAAATTACATTAAATCTATGAAATGATGAAATGAAGATATCGATGGAAACTCTATAAATTAAGAAATTCATGAAATGTACGAGTATGAATTTGATGATCATTTCAAAAATTGAGGAAAACGTGAATTTCTGAAGAAAAGTTCGTATAAATTCAGAAATTCATGAACAATTTCTGATGGACGATGTGGATCAAAATAATGATCATACATTAATGAAATTGTGAATTTGTGTTACTGATGAAAATTCCGTAAAGATGACCACTGAAAAGTGGAAAATGGCTCAAAAAATAAGAACTTGAATGAAATGAAATCGTTGGAAGGATCTAACAAGGCCCCTCTCTATTCCACATTTTTAGCCTGTTCAAGAAAAAATTCTGGTACCTCACTCTTACAGGCATATTGAAATGAAGATGTATGAAATGTCAACGTTATCTCATTCATTATGAATTGATTATTCTATTCAAGAAAAAGAAAGATTCATTTCAAAGGATGTCCCAAATGAACTTCAAGGCCTAAAAAAGAAAGCTCAATAAGAGAATGACTCATCAGTAATGGCTTAAGGTGCTGAATTTCTGAAAAAGATGAAATGCTGGAACGTAGAACCCTTCTGTGTTGTAGGTATTGAAATAGGTACCTACCTTCTAAAAACACGATCCCCTTAATTTGTGTAAATTACACAGAATTATTTCCACATTTGTCTGAAATCGAACAAAAGATTTTGTCATTAATCAAATGCTTTATCCGTTCAGTGAGATAGTGACCTGCAAAAACTGTAAATGAAATCGTCTACATCTTTACACCATCGATGCGAACAAACAGTTTCCTTTTAAATATCCAGAGAACTCCGCCTCCACAATAATTTTTTTCATCTTCATACTTCAGCCCTTTCAAAGCCACATCCAGAATAGCCAAAGTCATCCAAAATGTTTTCTTCAAACAGACAACAGTCAACAGGTCCGCTAGCCGGTGAATGTAAACAGTCGACACATTCGAGCACTTGATAACCCTTCAGGTTTTCATTCCCCCTTTGTCGAAGCCCATAATCAAACAAGGGAGTCCTAATGTTATGCAGAAAACTAGTTGTCACGTTGAAAAATGAAGACTTCCTAGTTACAAATTCATAATTAACATGCCTTTATGAAAGACACACAGCTTCATGTTGACCGGATTTATACACTGCTCTTGCACTTGTTCGGCGCTACGACCATAAAAGTGAAAAAATTTCATCGCACCCTGCATGGAGAAGAATTTTCCACCGCAGGATGATACAAAACCGACGACAACGTCGAAAATTTCGGATTAACGAATACATTCATTAAGGTGAATTCACCGGTGGCGGTGAGCGACGCGATGGAACACGTTGCCAAATCGAACAACGTAATCCTTTTAACTCATCGACGTTGGTTATTACATACGCACGCACGTGTATCAAAAAATATGTACACGCAGGTAAGAAGAAAACAGAAAACAAAAAAAAAACACAAAACAGAAAACCCGAGAAACGCGCACGAGAAAAAAACAACAATCGGGGGAAAAATGGTTAACACTGCGTCGTCTTCGAGTTGCAAATTCCCTCTCTTCTTCGATATTTAGCTGTGAAAAAATAATATAGAGAGAAGGGACAACGCGAAGCGCAGCACAGCGAAGAATAGACAGAGAAATAAAAAATATAAAGAACCGCGCTGTGGACGAGGGTTGAGAAACACTAGCCAAGACGTATTCTAGTGGGAGTGAGCGAGACGAAGATAGAGTCGGTTGGCGTTGTTGGTTCGCTTTGGTTCGTTTGGCCGTCCGCCATATTGGAAAGAAAGCTTCTTTGCGGAGCGGGTGAACGTGGATGCCGCCGCCGTCTTCGTATGGATCGTGTGGTATCTACGACGAAGGTAAAAAGGTAACGCAAGACGAAGAAGAAGTAACCTGTTGCCTACAATAATCAGCAGACAGCGAACACCGCTGGAAGATCGGTTTTGTATTCTTAACTGCGCATCGCTTTTATTTTTTCGCTTTGTAAACAGTTTATTTCGCGTATTTTGGACGAAATTCGTCGCTAAACAACCATTTTTAAGTGACGTTGATCGGCGTTTTTGTTTGTTGTTGGAAAAAAGTAACGCGAGGTTGTTTATTAACCGTCTTTTTTGTTTTTCGAATGCGAATATATTGCGCGCGCTAATTCAGTTTGCCACGTTCTCACAAGAAGTTTTATACCGCGACGAATCTTATTGTCCGGCGTTCGATTCTTCGCCGTGTAATAACAAAAGGTACGTACTCTAGTAAACTATATTTTTATCAGTTTTACTTTTTTTTATCATCGGTGTCACGGTTCCAAGTTATCTCGACGGTGTTACTCGCGGTAAGGTCGCAAATCGCGCGTATCGTAGTCGCGTAAAAAGACGCCGGTTATCACTAAAATCCGCGATCCGATTGGTGTTTTTGTGCGTAAGGTCGTCGATGCACCGTCACGAAAGTTGATTGTTCGACTAGAGAGAAAAAGTGTTTTGAAAAATACGCATAACTGTAACGTTTTGATCGAAAGTAAAAAACCAGTTGCTAAAAAGGTGGCAATCTCTAGTATTTTGCTCCACACTCCCGAGATTATACGCGACTAATTCACGTAACCGGACCAAACATGTTAACTTGACTGACTAGGGCTACCTACCGGAGCTAAACAACGTAAGTCTGCTCAAAACAGGTTCGTCATTGTAATAATTGTATCAAACAAAACAGGAATACTCAGTACTACGTACACCACCGCCCACAATGTCTTCACTCTTTTGTGTTGTTTACAAATCGTAGCCGGTTTTTCGCCTTTTGAAAAGCGGTAAAGTTGCATCTCCTCACTCTCGCGAACGCGAACTGAAAATGTCGTTTTCGTTAGACCAGTTTTTCAATAACCCTTCCGCACACATGGTGCAGGGGCCCGGAAACCGAATGCATTTTCGAGTGCACTCCGGCAGCAGGTTTTTCCTTCTCGGCAAGTCTACCTCTCCGCACTAGGTCAATAATTCCAGTTGTTTTTCAAACGTCAACTCGAAAAATAATTATCAAATAGTGTTTCGGTATCGCGCTCAATGACCATAACTCAAGCCTAGTGTACTCGATTTACCGGCGTCTGCGGTGCGGATGAGTTCTTTGTGTTGTGACGACAGCGACAGGTCCGTCAGTCTGGATTCGTGGTAGTTGGGTGTTTTTCGAGGTATAAGGTCATTTTTTCTGTGTTGAGATATTGATGTGTTGTGTTTTGAGGATTGTGTGGGGGGGATAAGGATTGGTTTCTGTGGATGATGGGGTTGAATGTTCGATATTTTTGGCTTTTTTTGATATTTTCATCGTTTGTAGGGTGCAAAAGTGTTGGTAATTTGAAGGGCATCAAAAATGAACTTAGCTTTATCTCAATTTTTGTTTTTTTTTCATCATTTCTATTGTTGGTAATGAAAATTTTTGGGTGTTTTGTTACATTTTTAGAAAAAGAGTCTGTCATCTTTGAATTTTTGGAACATTTTGGAAACTTTTTGATAAACATTGAATTTTTGTCCATTCTTGTGATCCAGTAGTTTGGAATCTTTGGATTTTTGAGTTTACCATCTTTCAAATTTTTGGACTTTCTGGATGTTTCACCATTCGTTAGATGAAGCTTGGGATCTTTGACTGTTAGCAAAAGAAATGTTCATCATCTTTGGATTTTTGTGAAACTTTCATCATTTTTTTAGAAAAGGCCTTTGGAATTTTGGGAAATTTGAAAAAAAATTGTCTTGACCATTCTTGGTTTCTGTGAAATTTCACCATTTGTTGGAAAATAGCTTTTGGATTTGTGGAACTTCTGAAAAAACGTTGGATTATCTCTGGATATTTGTGAGATTTCATCATTTGTTGGAAAATAACTTTGATTTTTGGAACATCTGAAAAAAATGTTTGATTATCTCTAAATTTTTTGAAATTCCAATATTTTTTGGAAAAAGTTTTTGGGTATCTGGATCATCTGAAAAAATGTTTGATTATCTGTGGATTTTTGTGAAATTTCATCACTTTGTTGGAAAATAGCTTTTGTGTTTTGGAACATTTTGAGAGAAATGTTTAATAATTTCTGATTTTTGTGAAATTTAATCGTTTGTTGGAAAATACTCGTAGCTTTTGGATTTTTGAGGCATACGAAAGAATGTTAGATATCTTTGGATTTTTTTGAAATCTTATTATCTAATTTATGTACTTGCAAAAAGTTGTGGGTATTTGAAACATTTAAGAGAATAATCGTTAATCAGTTGTTCATTTCTAAATTTTTGAAGCATTTTTGACAAATATTTGATAAGATTTGGATTTTTGTTTATTTTCATTATTTAATAGTGTAGATGTCTTTAAATAATGGAGTTTACTGATCAAATCTTTGAATATCTTGTGATGTATTATCGTTTGTTAGTTGCAGTTTCAGATTGTTGATTGTTTGGAAAAAGGAGTGTTTATTTTTGACTTTGGTAAAATTTCCTAATTTTTTGAAAAATAGTTTTTGGATTTTTGGAACATCTAAAAAACATATTGATCCTATCTAGATTTTTTGGGAAATTTCATCGTTTACTTGCTAAACATTTTTAGGTGTTTGAAACGTTTGAGAAAAATCTTTAATCAGTTGATCATCTCTGGATTTTTGGTCTCCAAATTTTTGAGTTAACTCATGAAATCTTTCAATACTTTGTGGCGTTTCATCTTTTGTTAGCTACAGCTTCACATTGTTGACTGTTTGAAGAAAGCCGTGTTCAGTTCTGGATTTTTGGAGCATTTCATCATTCAATTACCTGGGAAGATTTTTTGGGTATTCGAACATTTCTGAAAAATTTGCTGAATATTTTTGGGATTTTTCATTTAGATGAAATTTCAACATCTGTAAATGAAAAATCTTTAGGTTTTCGGAACATTTCAAAAAATCAGCATTTTTCTGGACATTTGAACAATTTGAGATGACTTTTTGACTATCGAGCTTTGAATTTTTGGATGCTGGGAGTATTTGAAAAGAATGTTTGAAAATATTTGGATTTTTATGAAATTGTATCATTTTTAAATGAAAAATCTTCAAATTTTTGGAATATTTGAGAATTTTTATGAAAATTTTTGGATTTGTGTGAAATTGTATCATTTTTAGATTAAAAATCTTCAGATTTTTGAATACCTAAAAAAAATGTTTGACCATTTGATTTTTGTAAAATTTCATCATTTTGTAAATGAGAAATATTCAAATTTTTAGAATATTTGAAGAAATGTTCAATACTCTCTAGATATTTAAATCAGTTTTAATTCGATTGGGAGGGAGGAAGAGGAGGAAGAAAGGGGGTGTAATTGCTCCTTTCATTCGTAGGTTAGCTTTGAATGGAGTTGGTATAGTTGTTATTTTTGACCAGTATGATGAATTTTCAAATTTTGGAGAGGTCCTTAGGAATAGTTGAGAAGTTGTCAGTTCTTATGATCGACTGCCTTTTCATGTGAGGACATAGGAACTTTTTTGTCATTTTTCAGTTATTTATTTTTCAATTTTTGTAAATTTTTAATATTTTTGAGTAATGGTCATTGAATTTTCTGAACATTCGCATAGATCTTCCATTATTCAAAAAAAATGCCATCTTTTTCGTCAATTTTTTCAATTTTTGAGTAAATATAATTCATACTATGGTAATTTGCGACGATTTTTTCGAAATGACGATCGAACTAGGACGATTATTTCCCATTTGAAAGAACTATGATTCAACTTGGCAAACATTGTTCAATTCCACTGCGCATGACGCAATTCCCAATACGGAAAACCCTTTCCGTATACATATTTTTACACCTCGTAGAATAATTTTTCATTTATCGCGACTCGAAATCACCTCGCAAATAACTTATTCCAATCCGACGTCTCATACCACGATCAACCTTCTTTGTGCGAAAAAACCCCGCAAACTTGGCCAACTATCAGTCGCACATGTTCTTCCATTATCAAACATTTTGCTTATATGTATTTAGAATCGCACACAACCTATTTCCATAATTACGTAGCTGTCAGATTTCACGCTCGAACATGGCGGATCGGTATAAAGCTACGCCATTTGTTGAACTCTCGGCATAAATTAGCAACCGATGGCGATGATGCGATGCTCAGTGAAATATGAAAATTATCTTCGGCTCGGCATCGTCCTCCAATACCAAACTCGCGCACGCGGCGGCAAATTTCGAGAATAATTTTTAATAAATCTGACATTGGAAAGTTTTCAACTTCTATGCACGCCGCCGCTAAATATACAGTTATTTATCTCGACGAGGAGCTGCGCAGTGCAGCGGATATTTTGCTGTTTCGGCTTTCGGGATTATTGACGAGTGAATCATAACCCGCGTTTCATGGTACATATGTATTTTCGTATAATTAATTTTGCTTTCTTATTTGCCGAGATGCAGGAAAGAGGCAAAATCGTAAGACGTATCGTGTAAAAAAAAACAACAAACGAACGTAGCGTGTTAAGAAAATATGACGTCATATAAACAATTGCACAAAGATGAAATATTGTTTCTCAATCCGACGATTTGTTAATTCCTCGTACACAAACCTCGTATATAATCCTTCTTCTGTACACATAAAGTGTTCGTCAACCGAAGACTAGAGACTTGAAAAAAACCTAAGAGAAAAAAACCCTAACCCGTTATTATGTTTTATACATTGTTGAAGAGTTCGCCTCTCTCAGTCGGTTATTAGAGATGAACTCGAGCGTCGAATATAGGCGAGGAAAAAACGATAGGGTTATGCTTGGTTGACATAATCAGGTGCCCTGTTTACCACCTGTTTACGAGAGTTTAACTGTATCGTTTATACGCATACCCGAACCAGTGAAAATACTCTCTTCTTCGATATGTACGTACGGATTTTTTCTTTCGTTTTATGGTTTCGCTGTTCGATGGTCGACAGAGACGTTTCTCGAATTCAGGTAAAATCCGATATGTTTTAGCGGTTACGGTTCATCGACGATAGCAGCTGTTCCCAGCCATCTTTGGTGTTATGTAAGGTTATATGGTATTATTCGGTTACGAGACGATTCCATATACACGAGCTGAGTAATGTTTTGGTCAAGTTTTTTTTTCGGTGAAATTGTACCTACTCGTATTATAGCTACACAAATAAAAAAAAGGTGACCGCACCGTGACATCTGAAAACCTTGACGAGAAATATTGCTCCGAATAATTCCTTGATACGTCGGCGAGCCTACGAAATATCGTAAATAACCGCAGTGGCGTTAATTAAAAGATAACCAGAGAGAGAAAGAAATAAAGCGAGGAACGTGTATCCTATCTATAACATATCAAATGTTAAGAGGAGTATGATTATGCTGTGTGCACAACCTTGGCTCGGCTGCATGCGAAATGCTAAGAGGTATTTGGGTTCCGAAGTGACCCATGGTAGGTCTTGTTTACATTATTGGGCTCGATAGTCAGATGCTTTTAGTCTGGGTGATGCGATCCTGATTAAAACTGGTTTACCGGCTTGAAAATTGGAATGTAATTTAAGTTCGATGTGATTGTTTGCGTGAAAAAGGAACCAACGATGGTGTAAGGACCCTGAAATGATATGTGATGATTCTAAGGTCATTTGTATGGTGTGAAATGGTGAAAATATTCGATTGTGGTGATATACAAGATGAGTCGATGTTGTTTATGAGGTTTGGAAAGTGAAATGAAGTTTGGTTCTGCAATTTTTTGTCCCTGAGGTTCAGAAAAAAGAAGTTGCGGTATCGTTCAAGTCCTGAAATGCTAATTTCTGGAATCAAGAATGTGTGTGCCCGAATTAATACTACTTGAGAGACTCCAAAAAGTCATGGAGATCCTAGAGTTCAAGTTGGTGGACAAAATCTGGAAAATATTGCAAGAAGTGCAGCATTTTCTATTTTCACCCTCCTTTGACCCAGTCTGCCACTCCTTTGGCAGCACCTGGGGGTTGGCAGACCATCACATTCGGACTCAGATGGACTCAGTATGAAAAATTACGTGAGATAACCCCATTTTCCATGATCAACCTTTTCTCGGGTTAGTTATTGGGCGAACATACTTGATTTTGCCCAATTGTTCGAAATTTTCATTCCCTTTGCCCGGTCTGGCAACCCTTTGGCAGCACCTGGGGGTTGTCAGACTGTCACATTCGGATCCAGCGTGACAAATCCTAGAGGTATACTCCAATTTCACCTTTCAACCTTTTCATCCGAAAGTTCACAAAAATTTGCCGGATCGGCAGACTGGTGTTTTTGAAGAAGGGACTATGTATACTAACTTTTAGGACTGGTCCCAGATTTCAACCCTCTCGCCCAATTTTAACCAGGTGTGGCTCCTGGACTAGTAAGGTTGAATTGGAAAATTTGAAAAAATGTTGAACTCTTTCTTGGAAAATCTATAAAATTTTGCATTTTCATTGTAGAAAATTGTATCAGAGTGAAAACTTTGACTTCTTGTCCTCTTCCCCCCGCCCAATCCAACCTCAGTTCGTCCCTGAATGTGGGTGAAAACCGATTGAAAGGATGTAATGAGTAATTCATTTGTATCTTCCTTCAATAGACCCCTTAAAATCGGGTCTGATCTAGAATCACGTTTTTTTACTAATCCTAATTTAGTTTGGTCAAATTAGTTGGATCTTTCCTGTGGTCATTATAACGGATAAAATTTTGATTGAAGCTGAACCCACTTCCATTTGTTTCCTTAAGATTTTTTTTGCATAAATTTAGCCAAAAACCTGAACATCGAAATTTCAATCATTAGGTCCCTCTTTCCAGACGCCCTCACCTATAATCTGATCAAATTATATGCGACCGAATTAGACTCATTATGGTCACCATAGATCTAGATGATAAACAAATGGACCAGATAAGATCAAATGACGTATTCGTGGATCCAAGTTTATTGAAATGGTTGTGATCTAAATCTAAGTTAGATAATAGATATATCTTGTTATTATTTGATTTGAGAGGATATGATCAAATTATATGCATTTGGATTAGAGCCATCTGTGTCAATAGTTGCATCTAGTGATGCAAAATCTGACCAATTTTTATAGAACTATAGATCATATTTCTCATTAAAAAACATTTTTCATGGGCGAGCATGCCCAAAGTGCCAAGATGCCAAGAAGTTGTAATATATTATCATTTGCCATCCACAAAGTCCAGAAATGAGCTCTGTATGAGCCTGGAACTCCCAAAATTTGGAAGGAACTTGCAATATTTTTTGAGCAAACTCTTCAGTTGTTCAAGCAACAGGAAATTTTTATGGTCTTAGACGATTTTTCTCCAAAAAATTGCTGACAACTTCATGATTTTTCCTTATGGATTTTGAAAAAATCTTGCCAGTTTGTTGGGTCTAACTTTCAGTTGAATTTGGTACATTTCTTCTTTAATCTGACTACAAGCAGATTGGAATTTGCAGATGATCATAGCATTTTCACGAGGTCATTTGCAGCTCGACTGAGGTCACAATTTCGTATCATTGAATTTCCATCATCTCAAATCTTCCACCTGAATCTCAGTAAGCCACAAAGAATTTAACAAGACTTGACAAAAATTTTGTGCAACTTGTCAATCATCAATTTATCCACATCTTGAGTTCCTCTACGGTATCCTAAGAATTTCTTTCTGCACCTCTCAAAGCATCACAGCTCATTCCACTCGCAGTCGAAGCCAAAAAACCTGTTACCGAATATTATGTACAGACCTCCACGATACCCGAATGTTCGTTCCTCAATACCACAATTATTCAGACACTGTTATTCGTTTGGAAGAAAATTGAATTTGATTCGAATGAAAAAAAATATCCATAACAAATGATACAGTTGACGTTTATGCTAAATAATATGTCATACGATATTTACGACTCGTAAAAACTTCATAATCGTCGATAATGACGACCATTTAGGATATTTATCTATTCAACGAACCGTATCACGTCTGTAATACAAATTTACGATGCGTTTATCAGACTAGTACAGGTACACCTCACTGTAGGTACTCGTGCCTGCAAAATCATTCATTTTTTATCTACTCCAGTCAGAAGCCTACCAGCAAAACAAAACATCGAGCAGAAAATCTATAACGTCTGCGACTCGACATACGAGCAATTCGAACAATGAAGACAAGAAAGATGAGTGACCCTCGAGTTGATAGGTTGACAAAAGTGATCCAGAATAAAAATTCATTTACCACAATGACAATCGTATCATAGTGGTCGTTTTCTATGAAAACTATAATTTCAGCGTTTCTCGGTATCCCATTCTGTGCCTTTCTTTCAACCACGTAGCATGCTAATGACATCTGGCGACTGTTACAAAACCAAACAAACAATAGGTAGTAAAAGGTTAAGACAATGCTACCTGCGTGTAGTAAGCAGTCGTTTTTTCATGTCACTGACCGTGAGGGGCAGTTTGGTTTTCCGAGGGATTTTCAAAATTGGCGTTTTTCGACTTGGATGCAGTACCAGCGTTCAAGTCTATTATGTTCCGGTGTCCTTGAGCATTTTGCACGGGTCGCTGGAAGTCTAACATTGGATTCTGCTTCATAAAATAGTCTACGGTCGCGTTCTAGACGCGGAACGAATTTTATCGTAAATACCAAGACTAATACAGTCGCCTGTGTACCAGAAGCCTATATTACAATGATTCCATCTCCCCTGGCACCTCTTCGGCCATACTTGAGACGGTGATTTACAACGCGCCGTTTTTGAAATATTATTAAGAGACGCGTGCTCGTACCTCCATGTTTGTTTCGTGACCTTCGACTGAATTTATCATTAAAAGCTTTTCGAAATCGTAATGGAGATTTTTCTTGAAAAAAATCCATGTAAAATGATTTAGGAAAAAAAAACAAAAAAAAACATCGGAATCGTGAAGTGAAGCAGAAGAGTATAGGTAAAAACGCATTTAGCTTTCACTTATATAATACTAATAAATGAGTCATTTAAACATCGGATGAACGATGGACATAAACATGTTTTTATGTCGCTCGAAGGATATGACGTAAATTCGTATTATATAGATATCAAGTAATCTTGCATAGAAAATTATACGTTTATACGATTATAAATTTTTAGAAGGGGGATGCGAGTCCAAAAAATTAGGTGAAACAGTTCTTCTGTTCCTGACATTTAGACTTAGAGGTTCGTGCGAGCTTGAGCAAGATACACATGTACGAGTACACCGGTAATTTACATTCTTACATCGTTTAATGGTTGCGTTGTTGCATTTCCACGAAAATACACAAGTACCTACGTAGATGTACCTATGCTCCATTCTGCGGTTGCGGCCTCTGCTCATGTCGCTGCCAATCCCGCTGGCGCTGGCGTAGACAAATTTTCATTACATGTGGCTCGGCTCGACTCGAGCTGCTCGAGGTCCTTAATAGTGGGAATTTATTGCCGTCGTTTTCCACGTACACCCAAGTCTGTGTGTTTAATACTGCGCAGTCTATGCTTATTTCGTGGTGTACAGAATTAGCTGATGTGAGGATGCAAACGAAGTAATGGTGATGTGCATTTTGGAGAAATATCGCTATTTGTAGTGGATTTTTTTGTGTTCAGGTGGGTTTTCCATACATTTTATGGTTCTGAGAAGACTGTATCGAGTGGTGTTTGACTCCCGTGAGTTGATGAACTTATGTTTCGAGGTGGAATAACGACTCGTTTGTGTAGAAAATCAGGGAAAATTGCATTTTTGAATCACTAAATTCTGCAAAGTCGAGCTTTTGAACTCGAATTTCAGCTGCAGTAAACGCAACGGGTACTTAAATTACTTTAAGAGTTCAAGAACTCCAAAAAATTGGTATATTGAGCAGTGTCGATCATGATTTTGCTGGAGTCTAGAGGGGGATGAAAGGGGGTAAACGTATAAAAATTTTCCGACTGAACTTGATTAGATATACAGGGATGAACCGAAAGGATATTCCAAAAGTGTGGGCCAGAATCACTGAAAATGCCTACTACAGCTATTGAAAATTTCAAACTCTACTTGAAACATGTTGGCTAAATTGAACAAAAAAACGGCAATAACGTAGCCAGGCAGCGATGTAACGAGGCAAATGGGGGTTGATGATAAAAAAGATATTTCGGCCAATTGAGGCAATTAGTTGAGCTCGAGTGAAACTTGGACGGAAATTTTTGTTATAAAAGAGATTCAAAAGGTGAAATTTCATAATGTTTTCCAACATTTCAGTCATCAAGAAGGGTCCAGGCCTCTTGACCCCTACCCTTCTCCCAAATACTCAACTGATTCATTGGTTGGTGGGTTTGCTCGAAAACTCATTTGAAATCTAAGAAATTTTTCAAGTTCAAAGAGTGTAGTGTCTGACAAAATTTCTAAAAGTTATTATCAAGGAGTTTCGTCAAGTTTTTCGCGGATCAGGTCATCGGAAAAAGTCATGAAGTAAAAAATGGGTCATTTGAAGGACAAACTGTCACTCGGCCTCCCTCTCGTTCTATCCAGTTCTGACCATTGCTCGCAAATTGCAATTTCAGTCAATTTTGGTATTTATAGTAATTTGTACTACACCTCTCTCCTCTCCCCTCTCTTTTTTCTTCATCTTCAGCTGATAGAGCCAATGAAGATTTGGTTAATTCTTAGAATTCATTCCATCTATAAATACTTCCATTCCAAATGCTCCGTGTAATTGCCCTCTTCCCTTCACTTCTCAATGAGCCATAGAACACAAACTGCGAAGCATTCATTACTCGTTTGCGTATTTCCATTTTATCGTGATTTATTTCGTCGAATATTGGGAAGAAACGCTGAATTCCGTATATTTCTCCAATTACGCTCGTGTCAAAGCAATTTAACAATTTCCTCCTCCCTTCGTTGTCTAAATAACCCTGTTACCTAACACGTATTGCTCATATGCACCGCATACGTAGGTACGTCCATACGTTTACATATCTGCAGCTTTCAAAAGGTATTTTTTTTGTGGGCGAAAAAGGAATTGCAGGTACACGTTTAATCAACGACTCATATGTATACGTCGGTAAATGATTTTTATGGTTTCATCATGAAGTTGATCTTTGGCCTGGGAGAGAAACGTGGTTGAATTAGCCCAATGCGACGCGACGTATATAGTTAAAAGGTAAATATTGACAATAAAACGACAACGATTCTGGTGGAAACGTTAATTACTTTCTAAATCGATGACGGTTATAGGTTCAGGTACTCTCATTAGAATAGGAAATATTTCGAATTTATTACTACACGTATAAGTATATTCTATTCTTGTACATCCCAACAACCGACTATGGTTTGTAATTGGTAACGCTGCAGTATTCTCGTTAAGGTTTATTTGTACCTCTACCGAAGTGTGTGTGTCGAAAAGGGTAAATTTGGCAACCCCGCTTGGAAAGTGTTCACGAGTCGTGTAGTCGCGGTGTGTAAAGTACCTGTGCACTGTGCTGTGAAAGATAAAGAAAGGACGAACGGTTGGAACTGAGGGGATGGGAGGCGTATTGGGATCTTTTGTCCACCCTCGGAACTGATGATTACTTTAGTCTTGGAGGCCTTTCCTTTCCGGAACGAGTATTTTATAAGATTTTTTCAAACGATTCCTATATATCGGGATGAATGTAATAAGTAGATGTGCGAAACATTAAATTTTTGGCGAGCTCGATTCGTCTGTGGAGTGATGTGCGTTTTAATTCTGTGATTTGTATGATCTCACTGTCGGATTAACCCTGTGGCCAGTGTGTGTGCATCTGAAACGTATTCAGAGGCAAATACAATTGCATATTATTTCGTATGGACGTGATCGGTTAACCAAACGGACGTAACAAAGTGTACAGTGTGTGATGTGTTGGCTCTCGAGAAAGATGTTTTAGAATTCGTCGAAGGATACGACTTCGAGTCGTATACACAGCGATGACGTGTTTGCCAAGAAATATCGGCGTCGCATCTGTTACCCTCAAACTGATCGTATTTGAATTGTTTCTGTTTCAGATGGAAAATGTCGCGAAAATGTGGCTACTGCAGGGCCGAATCCTTCCGCGTTCTTTATCGTGTATAGTTACAAGTGCTTGAAACGGTACACCTCGATGGTTTTTTTAGCTTAATTTATAAATCGATCCAAAAAAACAGTTTCGTCTTGGTTTTTTTCATCTTTTTTCGTTTCGTGTCGCCTTTCGTTATTCGTATTCAGTTCACCGCGTGTTTTCGTGTTATACATTGTGCCATAATATGTCCGTAGACGAACAATCTCAGGTAAAACCGGAACCTCACAATATCAGAATATCACCTCTACCTCCGGCCGTATCGCCGACCAATTCATTGCCCTCGGAAGAACTACCCAATTCGAATTCGCCCGTGTTGGCCACCATGACACCGGTCTCAGTCGATGATTTTCCCGCCGAGTACCACCAAGATGGCCAAGATGAGAATGGACTGAATAACAAAGTGATATACGTCTCCGGGCACGGAGGCCAAACCATACTCTACGATCCCCAAAACCCCGATGCGCTGGGGCAACAGATATCCATCCAAGAAACGATCTCCACGTCCAACGGCCCCGTCTCCGTTGTCGTCCAGCAGCCTTCCCAGCTCAACAACAACACCTCGTATCAGGCACCTGGCGGACACACCGTGCTCGTTGTGCAGGAATTTGTTCAAGACGTGCCATCCACAGCGATCCCGTTAAAGTGAGTTTCAGTCTGTAGCTATACCTTATGGATATTTACTGTGGCAATGTGTGTGTATGGGTGCTTTGTAAAATAGCCAAATGTGTTGTTTTGTTTGCGTGGTGCGAGTACAATCTAGCGAGTCGAACGTGTTCGCGGGAGCAAACCGACTCTCAAAGTTTAGAGTATAGATCGTGGGTAGCTTTTTTTTATGTGTTCACTTATGCACGTGCTTGTACGCATCACAGCGTTTATGCACCTAGCCAAAAAATACCATATTTTACAGTTTCCTTTAAGGACGTCTTGGTCCATCTGAAATAACCTCGATGGCGCGAACCTCCTTCATATTATAAGTAACTATGGCGAATTTAATGAAGCGAATAATACCCGAAATACGTGTAGCAAATATGCATTTTACGACCAACCCAGAAGCTGTAGTAATTTGCTTTGTGAATTTTTGGTTAATCGACCCCCAACCAATGGTAACGATCTCGAATCATTCGACTGTAACGTACTAGAACACCTATGACGCGACCAATCGATGAAAAAAATTCCTCTACCGGCGAAATTCCCTTACACGTAGGGTCTTCCAATTACCAATGATGAAGAATTTACCTCATACAATGTGTATTTTACATAATGTACAGTACATTAACACTACACCTAAGTGTTATTCCTCTCTCTCTCTCTCATTTACTGTCGAGAAAGCAAACAGTTTATCACCTCCCTTCTATAAAGAAAATAAAGAATAAAAAAAATCACCAACTTATAAGTTCACAAAGCACGTCCACTAAACGCTAAGTAAATATTGATGTAAATGAATTACCGTTCACATAATAGTGTTGTGGTCATTTACCAGAAAGCATTACGGTAGTGGTTTATGTATTATCAATGCGTCGAGTTATTTTCATTCCTACGTTGGTCGCTCGGTTCGGTGGTCGCGCCGAAATATAAAAATTTATTCGCGCCGGAGTCTTCGTATCGTCAAATGGTCGCCGAAGTCGAATGCTTTACGCATATAGCCACGGATTGTATACCGCAGCGAGTGATGCAGATGCTGTGTGCATCGAACCGCTAACCCACTGTGGTGTCGACGTCGAGAGTATCAGACAAGTGCTCTCTTTTGATTCTTATGTCTCGAAACAAAAGAGCCTAAGTTCTATTGTTTCTTCATCGACGTGAACTTGGTTTCGTTTAGCTGGCTAAGACAAAAGAGGGTGAATTTAAGTTTCCTGGGGATTTTTTTTGGCTTCGAGATGATTCGTGAAGTCAACTATGTACCTACTATAGGAGCATCGAGTCGAAGGAATTCTATGTGTTGAATGTTTTCGGTAAATTAGTTCCTCGAGTAGACTCGAGTGCTCATTTCTGTCGTTTATTGTCTTCAAAGGGGAAAAAGTCGATTTGATGATCATTGCGATGATTTCTTTAAAAAGAAATCTATTCTATTCTGATACATGCAGAATGATGCAGACTGCAGAGTATCCAGCAGAAATTTTAAATATTTAATTGATTCTCTACCTAAGGGTGAAAGACCGACATTGATGACAAATTCATAGTGCATACCCTTGAATCGATGATTTAGTATTTTTGCTGGTTGGAGCATCCTGCAGTTTCGTTAATCATCAATAAAAACCTAAAGCACGCAAAAATTTGTGCTTCCTCCAATATTTATCGATTATTCGTGGATTTGACACCTAAGAAGCGAACTGCTAATTACGTTAATTGATACGTTATCGCGATATACCTACAATAGCTGACTTGTCAGTACATCAGTAAAGTTCATAACATCTATGACATGTGAAAAGAAGCAACAGGTAGAAAAATTTTGTTTCCTCTATAATTTTCGAGGCACAGGTTTATTCTTGGATACGCGCTAGACATAGCTGTAGTTACTCACTTATGCAAATATCATTCGCTCGGTTGAAAATTAACAAGAAGCGTGTAATAGTCGTGACGTAGACGAGACATTATATTTTGGAATAATAACCAGCAAGGCATACAGCATTGACGATGCAATTAGATAATTAAAAACTTTTGGCTGACTCGGCTGAGTATACGAGCTGCGGTGCGTGTTGAGTAAATGTGATTTTAAAAATAAACCGAAGGTTTTGGAGAAGTGCGGCGAGGGTATGTTAACGTTACACTTGCTTGACCATTTAAACCATACGCTGCGGACGGTTTCCGATTCCAACTCGGACGGTGTGTTTGAATACCTGACATACGGTATATTGACTCCTTGATGGCCGGGCGGGTGTAATGTGAAGAATACAAGACAGAAAGACAGCGACAGGAAGGGAGAAAGGGAGGAGAAATAGTATTCTTTACTACGTGTATCTGTGCACCTGAATCAAGATCCTTACTTTGAAATTCCATTAGCACCCTCCCGTGTATTGCTACCTGCTACACCTGGCTCCATACCTTCTATGCTTTTAAACTCCCCTTCTGCTATAACGTTTGATTCTTTTGTGGCGGTATTACGATGGCGTGGATATGGAAGTTCGCGCGTCTGCCTTGGTGTATGCGTTCAGGCCCTCGAGTCATCTCACGGCGCTCATTGTTTAGGTGATATGATTTTTATTCTGATGACGCTTGATGAGCATCTTTGACAACAAATATCTCTGAAACCATAAGTGTTGGGAAAAAATTACCACAGCTTAAATTGTAGCAAATTTCTTCCTCTACAAATCCCTTTTTAATATTTCACCCCTGTGCGACGTTTAGGGGATGAAAAAAAGGACGAAAACTACAGGCATGTCTAACTTCGTCAATTCAGAACACTGTTTGGACATTTCTAATAGCAAGTGTGACCAGTAAACGTGGTATCGTGTCACTCACCGAGCAGATCGCTTTGTCAACGTGTACGTTATTGTTTTAATGCGTTGAATTTTAAATTCCGCGTACGATATTGTTGATTTATGGGTGATAAAACGCGCAGGGCATATACTATGAGTCATGTGAGTAAAATCAAAAAATGTTCGATCGCGTTCGAGCAGCAGCAACGTCGGCGTCGGTGACGCGGGCGCCCACGTAATATGTTACTCTTCGTCTTGATCGTGTCTATATCAAGATCAATGTATACGTACATGTTATTTACCTATTACCTAAGTATATACGTAGGTATCCATTCCGCATACACATCAAGAGCAGCGCGAAATATAAAATACACGTACATAATATTTGGCAACACCGCTGGCGCGCTCTCCTGTGCCCGTGTGCATTAAATGCGCAACATTTTTATGTTAATATTCTTTTAATTGCGGTTCTTGGTAACAAGGCCGTTTTTATGTTTATTTTACGATTATACCCAATCTCGAATATCTATCTGTGCTGAGCGTTCGCGTTATTTTGCTACTATATAATGAAATGAATTTTAAACGCGGTTTCAATGCTAATTACGAATTGGTCGCAGATTCGAAATGCCTGCTTTTCGAATATAACATCGAAAAATTTCGTCGAGGAATTTTTCATCGACACGATGGTTACGAAATTTAAACAGAGTTGGTTCATTTTGTACGTCAGTGTCGTCATATCACTCACATATTCGCGCTTACGTACGCGTTGCCTGGATCAGAGATGCAGAGGGTTATGAGATGAGAATTTTTTTCCAACCACAATCTGTATGTGTGTAGTGTGCTCAGCCATAGGGCAATTTTATCTTACGTCATGGTTTAAATTTACTCAATATGTGTAGGTTTGCTGTATTAGTGTGTTGTTTATGCGTACTCGTCGATGGTGTTTTTGTCGCTAATATACTTTCACTCTTCGATATCTTGATTGTCGTGGTGTTGACGAGTGGTTTTTATTATTTATATATTTGTATTTTGTATTTTTTTATTTTCAAAGACAGAAGCCTCTGTTTTATTTACAACCTGTCCGCTACTCCTCCTGTATGGTGTACGTGTAAAGTGTAAGGTGAAATTTACGCTTGGTTTGGAAGGTTCAAGTATTCTTAGCATGGTAGATTTATTAGCGTGTTAAGATGCTCGCATTTTGTATAAATGACCTTTGTAATAAGAACTGAGTGTTCGGTCGGATCGTCTGAGCATTTAGAGAGTTTTCTTCGTGGTGGGAGATCAATTTGTGCCCAAGGTTTTCCTTCTCTGCCTCGTTTTAGGAGGAAAGAAATGTCTAGAGGATGGGATCATCGAAAAAATCTCAAATTTTGAGATACCAAACATTGGAACCGCACGTGTCAGGAGAGTGACCTCTCATGTGAGAATGAACTACAGGAAAAGCAATGTAATTTGATGTTATCATAACCTTAGATGCTTGGATACCGTTTTATGAATGTATTACTTCCCTTTCTTCATCACTATGAATAGATCTTGTTGAGACCTTCAAATATTAGAGGTATTTCCAATCTTTTAGAGGTAGAGACTCACCACTGGAGATGAAAAAATGGGTACTAAGTTGAAAAAATTGTACAACTGATATGTCTTCTTTCAATTTTCAAATCAATTTCGAGGATTTCAGCTTTAAATGTGGGAATCTTTGGTTCTCCTCCCTTCCCACAGTTTTTGGCGCAATAAATTAGATTTGTTGAAAAAAATAAAGTTTCGAGTTTCTCGGTTTCTCCTTCAAAGCTCCCCTCAGGCAATAAATTTGAAACTTCTATCCATCTGAGTATCGCAGATCTCAAACCCGAGCAATTCCAGCCCTGCCTCCATTCGCCATTCTTTACGATAATCGACTATCCGATGGAATTTGACCACTGTTACCGCTGGAAGCAAACTTGTAATATCTATTCTAGATGGCATTCAACGATACATTCACTCGTATCCAATACCTTATCGATAAGCCGGCCTATAATGGAATACAGAGTCCTGTTAGGTCCATTTTCGCTACATTACAAAACGTTCCATTGCTGGCCATTTGCGAAAAATAAAAATAAAAACTACTAAACATATCGCCATCGAGTTAATACCGTACGTATGTGGAAGGATGTAACATAGGTTACAAAAAAAACACCACAGCACCAGCATATACCTACCTACAACACACTAGGTAAAAGCTTTCGCATAAATCACACCCTGTCAAACTGTATCTGAACGTTTAATTGTTTATTGCCTCGTGCAATAGCGATTTATAAAACGGCACGGCGAATTTCATATCTTTTAATGGCCAAACAATTCTTTTTTTTTCTACTTGTCATCTCCAAACCTAATGGCACGCAAACGCCGCAAAAAAGTTTTATTACTTTTCTCTATATCCGTCTGGACTTAGAAATATTACACGCATTAAGTATATATTCGTTGCGTTGTGTGTTCGGTATTCTAATGTTCCACTTTGGAGATTTAACGGTATATTAAAAAAATCCAGTCGTAAATTTGCCATAGCGCGCGAGAAAGTACACAGTTGTAAAAAAAAAAAGAGGCAAAAACCACCTCGTAGACCAAAATTAGAAACTGGAAGCCCAATGGCATGTCAAGACTGTGAAGTCTTCGTTTATGACATTGCTGATTTTTTCTGTACTGTTTCGTAGAAGAAATTTGATAATTTTTGTCTGCTGCGATCTTATATAAGATTTGGTGTCGAGGATACGACGGAGGGTGATGTTTTATTGGAAAATATCAGAACGATACGTCAAATGATAGAGATAAGATGTCACTGGTGTTTACCAAAACATACGGATGAGGATGATGCTGCGATGTTGAGGTTCGGTTGGTGTACGTAAACTGTCTAATCGTTTAATTGATTAGATTTTTATACTATACCTGAAATTTTTTGGCACAAGAGAGCGACGAGGGATCAAAGAGGTATGGCTTCGCTAGGGATTGTTTATTGGTGAAAAGAACTCTGCTCTGCGCAACGGATCTCGTTCTCGATGCATAAATTAAAGGATGTCAGTAAGAAAAAAAAATGATTAATCACGTAGTCATTATTTGGTAAATGTATTATATTCTCATATGAGATGGGACGTATCGGAGTCGACTTATCTACCAAAGATATAGAGGAGTACACGCGTCCAAAAAAAAATACCTAAAACTTACCTCAAGGGGGAATGTGGTATCTGTATGGTTCGGCAAGCCGCCATTTGGAATGTGAAAAACGAACAATGCTTCGAAAATATTAATGTCATTCTGCGGATATGGTCATGGGAAATAGAAGATGTGGCACTAATTGAGGTCTGTTGCAGGTAATTAGAATAGACGCGGTATTATCTTTACCGTAATAATACTAATTTCTATTGTAAAACTGAAATACAATTTATCAAGAAAATATACACATAGGTACTTTGCGTATTTCATCGTATGGTTAAAGAGAGGGAGGCAACCGTCATTTATATTGAGACGTCTTAATAAGCTCGTTTTTCCCTCCTTTTTAATTATCGTCTCATAAAGAGTAATTAAAAATCGATGCTCGATGTGGCTAAAACAAAGATGTGCGAGCGAACTCGGGTCGAGGAGATTTTCAAAATTATACACTCGAATGGACAGAAGTCCAAGGTTGTCACAAATACTGTGTGATTTTTTTTCTATCCAGATATCGATTTTTTTTTTACGAGTTTACGAAGACGATCCGGATCCGAGTAGAAAAGCAGATAAAATATTCGATCGTAAACGTGATCGGGTGAATCTTTTTCCAAGAATATATTAATATGCTGGGTATAAATTTACACGTAGCAGTGAATTACGCGTGAGCTATTTGATCCATACGTAGGTTTTTTTTGGCTAATTTCGACATCGAATATAAATAAATTAGGAAGTACGTACACATGGCTGATGGCATATAAAGTCGCGATGAATCTACGAAGGATTTTTCTCTTTCTATAGTCAAACTCCCGCGGTATGAATGAAATAGCGTATACGTAAATATTAATAATTTTATGCAAACCGTATCCACTTGGATTACCATCGAATTGTATGTTCGTCATAAATACGTGACGTTGGAATCAGTGATCGATGGTCCAATCACGTAGCAATTAGTTTCGCGCTAAGGCTCTCTAGATGATTATACACGAAGAGCCAGCCAGACTCGTATCGTACCAGCACCGACGATTATCAGCTTATGTACAGTGCACGCCACGCGAAAGAAAAACCCAAACGAACCCGCCCGCGGATCGTATGATTAAGCAGTGATCATCTGTCAAAATCATCGATTGTTTGTAGCTTTTTTTTAAAAGCCCTCGGTTCAAGTGTCAATACAACGCGTAGGTACGTCTAATCTTTGAAATCGACGCGAGATGACCGAAAAAAGCCCGAGACGCGACATGCCTCTTTATTAAGCGTATCGAAATATAGCCAACGGATCGGATTATATCGTTATCGAGTCTATGTACTATTCGGAGTCGTGACTGAGGTAAAATTTCAATGTCGTTGCCAACCCAGTCGAGTGATTCTCCCATAAGTGACCGGCCAAGTATAATTTAATCGGATCGCTCCGAATGAGCCGAAAATGAAAAATTATTTGGTGCCGAGTAATAAAAACATACGCTTGACCTCTAAAGATCGGACGACGTCTGCCTGCGAGAACCGTCCGAAGGTCGATATGCGGGCGAATTTACCGGCGAAAAATTGAAATCTGTAAGATTTTCGGATGTTTAATGATGGCAGCTAGAGAGATAAGTAATTGCCATAGTATGTACGAAAAATTACCTTAATGCGTGGCGTAGGATGGATGGATAGCGGTTTGAAAGGTTTTATGGATTACTTATTTGGTATTTAGCAGGTGGGTAAAATTTGCATAGAATGTCTGAGTAACCGAAAAGAACTGGAGAACATGATATGAGAACTGAGCGAAAAAGGACAAGCAGTAAGATTGATTATGAACTTAATTATGACTAGATTCCTCAACAACCAAAATAAAGTTTGGGTTACGTACATTATCATCATCGAAAAAAAAGGGGGCGGAAAATATCACATATTTGGGTCAAAGAAATTCATGATCTAACTCTTAAAGTGAAAAATAGAACGTAGGATAATCCGCGATTCAAATTTTGACCCCTAAAATTCATTCTGAGGGGCCCTTTCTTGTTACCACCAAAATCTGAAATTTTGCTAAAAAAGTATATCAACTTTCAGAGAGTTGCCCAAGAACAGATTGAATGAAAGAAACGAGGTCCACTAGGAGGGGGGACTTTTGCTCATTTCTGAAGAATACGGTCCAGGGTAATACTATAACCCTCTCCCCCCTAAAAGTTTTGTATAATTTGAAATGCAAAAAATGGTAACTACAAGCCTGCAAATGAAGAGAAGTCCTCCATAAAATTAAACTGGACTATTTTATAAATATTTTGAGACCTAGGAAGCCAAGTTTCGAGCATGGGATGCTGAGCTATGGAACAAAACAAGAAGGTGGTTCATATTCCTACCTTCTGTTTTAATGTTCTATTTGAATTTTCTGAAATAAAGCGGTATACCATTTTTTTTCAACTCAGAATCCTTTTTTGGTAATTAGCAAATTTTTAAAATGCATAAATGGCAGCACTGGCGAAATTTTGAAAAAGTGGATGGAATAAAATTATTTTAGACAATTTTCAATCTCATTAGTAAAGGTTTGAAATTATAATATGAAATCAGTTGGTATCTCTTTTATTTAAAAGAAGAAGAGTAACTTTCGAGGCACCTCAATGGCAAAGGAGTATTATATCCAGAAAGGACTAGTTTGATGATGCTACTCCATAGAACTTGTTTCGCAAAACAAAAAAGGTGATTTGAAAAATTTGCCTATCGTTCATTCTGAAGGCGCTATGAGCCCTCAAAATTCTTAAGCCCCTTCAATTTTGAAGATATGTCCAATTTTTGCGTATTTTTTCGTCGTTCGTGAATGTTGTGATGCAGCACTAATTTATTTCCCCTGAAAGATGCCATGATATTTTATTTGTATGCATAAGAAAATGTTTTAGTGGTAGCAATTTTTTGATGCACTCAAATGGCAGCACTGATGAGATTTCGAGAATTTACGTTAAATGAATGGAGTTTTGGTTAGTTGTAATGTGGGTAGTGAGGGGTTGAAATTGTGATATGAACTCAGTTTGTATCTATTTTATTTGAGGAAAAAAACAACTTTTGAGGTACCTCAATGTCAGAGGAGTATTATCTTCAAAATATGATCCGTTTGATGATGTGAATTCAAAGAACTCGTTTCGTAGAACAAAAAAGGTGATTTGAAAAATTTGCCCATCTTTAATTCTGAAGGCACTGCAAGCCCTCTAAATTCTCAAACCCCTTCAATTTTGAAGATATGCAGAATTTTTGCGTCTTTTTTCGTCGTTTGTTAATGATGTGATGCACTACTAATTCATTCCCCCCAAAAAATTGTCATAATATATTTTTTTGTAAGCACAGGCAAATCTGTTAGTGGCAGAAATTTTTTGATGCACTCAAATGGCAGCACTGAGACTATTTTGAGAGTTGGCGTAAAATGAATAGAATTTTGGTTAGTTGTAATGTGGATATTGAGGGGTGGAAATTGTGATATGAGGTCATTCTGTATCTCTTTAATTTGAGGAAAAAACGCAACTTTTGAGGTACCTCAACGTTAAAGGAGTATAATTTCCAAAAATGATCAGTTTGATGATGTAATTTCATAGAATTTGTTTTGTAGAACAAAAAATGAAATACAAAATATTTGCCTATTGTTGATTCTGAAGGAACTACGAGTCCCTAAAATTCTAAAGCTCCTTCAATTTTGAGAGTATGCGAAATTTTTGTGTCCTTTTTTTCGTCCTACCTGGACCATGAGACGCAGTACCAATCTATTTCCCCAAAAACATTCATAATATTTTTTTCGTGAGCATAGTTTCAAATCTTTATTGGCAGGTAACTATTTTTTGATGCACTCAAATGGCAGCAGTGATGAGATTTCGAGAATTTGCGTAAAATGAATGGAGTTTTGGCTAATTGTAATGTGGGTAGTGAGGGGTTAAAAAGTATGAAATGAAATGAGGTGGTATGTCGTTCTTGGTGGTAGAAAATGGGCAATTTTTGAGATACCTACTTCTGTTATCAATTATTTTGAAAATTTTGTTTAATTCAGTGACAAAATCTTACAGAACTTGTCTCGAATGAACAAAAATTTGCCTACTTTCGATATCGAAGGTGCTTCGAAGTTCAGAAATTTTCATGTTTCTTTACTTTTGGAGATGAACAAAATTTTCACGTTTTTTTTCGGTTCGTGACCTATAGAAGGTACAAGATTTATTGACATTTTCGAAAAGTCAATTTTTTGCCTAATCAAGTTTCCAAATAGCTTTCTTCGACGTGTTAATTTTTTTCCAAAACTCGATTCCGATACACGATAAATCTTCACATTGTATACCGCTTCCTCCTCCCGCCCTGCATGCCCTATATCGAAGAATTCCTTCGCCAATATATCTCAATAGGTATATCGTCATAAATACGATGCTACAATGGTTCGACCTCACGCTACCGTATAAATTTACACGCGTTTATGGGAAAAGCGAAAAGAATAACACCATCTAGTTGTCAGACTTCACCTTCGTGGTAATAAAAGTCATACTATCGGGCGGCCAAAAATGACAAATGGTTTCACGCAGCAGTACAGAGAGGCAACTAGTCTTGCAACTTGTTCAGTTTCGTATGTACTTTTTATGCCGGGAGAATTCAGAAGCTGCGGAAATTATCAAGGATGCTTCGAAGACTCGGCCACGACCTGTTATCTGCGTTATCTAGATTATAAAAAATAATACATTTGGAGGGATATCGAGGGGGAAGAAGCCTTTGAAATGCATCACGATACGTATATACGAGTGCATCGAGACCGATGGGCATTTCACGATGATGGGTTTATGGAAAACACGTATTTAGCGTGTCTATAGTCGATGCTTCTCTGGTACGTCTTACATGTAAAGTAAATCACTGAGACACGTAACAAATCTGATATAATGGGAGAGAAAAAAAAATTAGTAAGTAATTCATTTACTGTGTATCGAGCGTGGAACGGTGGAGAGGTGCTGGAAACGTACATATTTAATATTAAATTCGATAGCAGCGCGATAAAATCCGAGATACCGCCGAAGGGAGGCCGTTAGTAAAGCTAAGAAGAGGCAAGGGATTAAAAAAAAAAAGAACCAGAGAGAGAAGAAAAACAACGCCAAAGTAAATTAAAAACCCATTCGGTGCGACTATCTCTGTCTGTCGATAAGGCTGGTCTTCTTGGCATACGTATGTGTATACCTATCTGTGGCAGAGAGATAGGTGCGTATAGATGAGAGAAAAAGGATGCATAGAACGTCACGCCCAAATAATTTCTTTAGCTAGAAGTCACGACGTAAACGTCATAACACAGAATGATGCCTTTAATAGGCGCAATCTTCGGCTCTTCGGACGTTTTAAGAGACCGTCCGTCTTAGGTATATAAAAAAAAAGGGGGCAGGGGCAAACCGAGATGTAATTTTAACAATCGAAAGCTGCGAGGCTTTTTAGATGGTACGTGTACGCCTTAATTAGAGTACTCGGAGGCTTTGTGCGCGCGGTCTTGAGTCTTATCTGTAGCTATAGGTGTACTCGGACTTGGGCAACATGTATACGACGTGTACGCGCAGACCAGACGTACGTGGATGTTCGAAGCTCTATACTACCGTATAAGTGATTAATATTATTCATTATACGGATGCAAAAATCCATTTGTGGTACATTTATCTTAATACATTATCTGTATAGCCGGCGAACCGTTACTTTTGAAGGCAGGATATTAACGGACGCGTTATTCGTTTGTGCTCCGATTCCATATACGTGATAGCGAAACCGTCGATAATTGATACTTGAAAATTTCGACGCAACGATCTCGACTCTTCGTCTTGATCAGTCTCGAGACGCGATGTCGACTCTCTACACATCGGCGAGAGCAACTGGCATGGCGAACAATTTTATGTAATTTTTTTCCATCGCCGTCGTGTTAAACCGGCCTCATTAATATGTATATCGGCGTCTCATGAGCTTAATAAAGGCGTTTGCACGAAAATTGAACAAACCAAACGATCAAAACGACGGGTGTTCGTTTAATTAATTAGTTTCATCGGAGGAATTATCAAGTGGAGATGGGGTTTTGGCGAATTTTGATTATGAATTTTTAATAAAGATGCGGCGCGGAGGTATGAGAGAGCGAGGATGTGCCAATAACCCTTTCCAAGGCAGATTTACATCATGAACTGATTCGAGATTTTGAATTTAAATCTGTGGCAAATTTTCAAAGTTGCGGATTCTCAAAGGGAAAATATTGAAAAAGCTAGAATTTCCAAAAAAAAAAACCCATCAGGAGCATTTTCCAACTCCATATCTAAACTTTCAGTCAAAAATGACAGGAATAGGAGCGAATTGATGGTTGAAATTCATCAAAAAACATCGAATGTATCAACCAATTGTATATTTCAACTTTTAGCTTTTCAAAGAGCATTTGAACGAAGTCTAAAAATGACCCAAACTAGCAAAAATCCTGAAAAAATGACAAAAATCGCATTTCTTTAAAAATAGCAAGTAAGCTAACAGGTGTTGAAAATGCTGAGAATTCTAAAAAAATCTTACATTTCAAAAAATGGTGCTGGAAATCGAAAAAGTGTTATATTTTTCGTTGAAAATTTACGAAACAGTATCCTAGGTTGTCCCCATCCCATTTTAAGCCTCAAAAATAGATATGTCTCTTTAAAATTTATGAGTATTCAAAAGCCTAGCAAAATATTGATAAATTAGATTTTTAAAAAATAAATAAAGTCCAACCAAATGTTATAATGTCGGACACAAATTATCTAAAAGTCAAAAAATTTTCCAAGTCCAAAAATTCTAAAAGTTTCCAAGCTCAAAAAGTCAATTGTTTTAAATTTTTTCAAGTTTAAAAAATTATTTGAGTAACAAAAAAAAAGTAAGGAAAAATGGGGTGGGGGGATTGTTGCATACATTTTCAGGATGACTCCCCATCCCCCTCCCCATAAAGGTAGGTCCATGCCAAAATTCGTGAAAAAATGGAGGTTTCTCTCAGGTATCTTTTCATCTTGTTTTGCTAATCCATTCAAGAAAATTTTTTGTTAATCTCGTTTAGTTCGTGTGAACTGATTTTTAACATGGATATGTCTTATGGAGGGGGGGGGGGCAATCTGAAAATTTTGTCCATTTTTTTCTCCAGAGGGCTTACTTTATAAAATATCTGTGATGAAAAATCAAAATTAAATTTTTCAACTTCGAGTAAAAATATTTCGAAAACTGAGCTTCCCAGAAAAAAACGAATCGTCCATTAGCGAAAGGAAATTTCACGCCCTACAACTTTGTTTCCATTCTATTAGCATTTGAACATTTTTTGCAATAATTGAAATTATTCTCATTTTGGAGGAGGATGAGGAGGGGGGGGGGCTACATCTGAGAAACATCTTGCCAAAAATCTTACAAAATTCTGAAAAAGTGTTGTATTTCGATTTGGAAAATTTTTTGGACACTCTGAATAGGAAAATTTGATGGGAAACTGAAAATTTTGAAATTCCCAAAAAACTTTCAAGCCGTTGAATTAGGTTATGTAAAAAATCAAAATTTCAGCCTCTTTGGTTTGTTTTTTGAGTTTTTATTGATGACTCCTCAATTCATAACTTTTTCAGATTTCTTCTCTCTCTTTGATTTTATAAGTAGCTGATGAGTTGAAATTTCGTTGAGATGAAATCCCATTTTCTGTTGCCCTGAGATTTCTTTTTTGAAAAGTAGTGAAATGTGTAGTGGTTATTTTTTCACAAAAATTCAGAGATTCTACAAATTTTTTTTCAAGTTCCAAGCACGAAGTTTTTTTTAATTCATATATATAAAATCCACGACGTGTCCGTCTGTCCGTCTGTCCGTAACTCTTAAGATTTTTCGTGACTTAGACATTTTGTTAGACTTTCTACGTTGGTAATATTTTTAAAAAAATCCTAAAATGACCAAAAAATGATTTTTACCTTGAAATGACAATTTTGACTAGAATAATCACAAGTTTGACAAAAAAAATGACGATAGACGAAAAATAACGATTTTAGCCAAAACTGACAATTTTGACTCAAAAAATTACAATTTTGACAAAAATGACAGTTTGTACCAAAAAATGGCAATATTGATAAAAAACTAGGATTTTGACAAAAAATGACAATTTTTACCTTGAAATGACAATTTTGGCTAAAATAACAATTTTTACTTTGAATTTACAATTTCGACTTTAAAAATTATAATTTTGACCACAAATGACAGTTTTTGCCTTGTAATGACAATATTGACAAAAAATTACAATTTTGACCAAAAATTCACAATTTAGACAAAGAAATAATTGATGAAAAACGGCGATTTTGGCCAGAAAATGACAATTTTGACATAGATTGACAAATGACAAAAAATTACAGTTTGGACTAGAACATAAAAAATAACAATTTTGACCAAAAATGCCAATTTTGATTAAAAATGACATTTTTGACCAAAAATGCCAATTTTGACAAAAAATGACAATTTTGACAAAAAAAATGGCAATTTTGACAAAAAATGACAATTTTGACCAAAAATGACTGTTTTGACCAAAAATGATTATTTTGACGAAAAATGACTATTTTGACGAAAAATGACAATTTTGACCAAAATTAACAATTTTAACTAAAAATGACAATTTTGACAAAAAAAATGGCAATTTTAACAAAAAAGGACAATTTTGGCAAAAGAAATGGTAATTTTGACTAAAAACGGAGAATTTTAACCGAATATGACTATGAGCCGCAAGGAGGCCCAGTCGCCTAGTTTTTCATAAAACAATGATAAAATGTTGATGAAAAAATATTAGAAAAATAATCGATAAATCACAATTTTTCTGGCAAAAATCCAGTCATTTTTAGTGTATTTTTCAACATTTCTTGAAAAATATGTGGAAATCTTTTGAAAAATACTTAAGAATGAATTTTTTAAAATAAAAATCCTCAACATTTTTCACAAACCTCAAAATCTTTAATTTTAATGACAATAATATAATTGGCAGCTCATGAAACAGAGAAATTCTCATTAATGCCTGAAATTTGAATTCTGACTTCCCTTCCACCCTTCCACCATTGTATTTGTAAAATTGGTTCAACCTACTGAAAATACTCATAGTCAAAGGGATGTCTTCTTCGAAAAATGAATTTAGGTAAATAATCGTTTCAAGAAATTTTTGAAAAATTTTCGCATTCAATTTTGCCAGTTGTGTCATAAAATATTTCTTTCCCTGTATCCAGTTACAAGTTTTATTATCAACTTGTCCAATAGCCTCTGAGTATCTGAACGAACCTCATTTCCACTCTGGTGCTGAATTACGAGTAGGTATATTGCCAATTCAACTTGATTACCCAAATTTGAGCTAATAAATAGACTCAGAATTCAGAAATGATCGGTAGATAAGCAAATTTTGGCAAATTGTGAATTTTAACCTCTTAATTTCACCTGAGGAGAAGAAAAATTATTTAATGCACTGGCTGTGATCTAGATGGACTGATAAGATCACAAGACAGATTTCATGACTGCATTATCGCATATCTTTCCAACGGAATAATATCTAGGAATTGCCTAAAAAACCAACACCATCTCAATTTCTCAAAGGAACATTAGATAAGTGCTTCAAAAAAGTAGTCGAGCATCGCGGTCTACATTAAAGCTATTATAGGTGTACCTAAATCGAGCATTTATTCGATCTCGTGTACCTTTGAACATCCATAGTGCGAGATATTCTACATAACCTGACGCGGTGGGGGGGGGGCTCTCTTAGTATAAATTTATCCGGTTAATAAAATGGGTATTTTGGTTGTATTATGCAAATGACGGCCGCAGCCACCATACTTACGTCGGTCGGACGCGTCCGCGACTATCGAAAATTATTCAAAGTAGCCGCATTCGAAACAGATATGGACTCTGGATGGCTCGAGAGAGAGAGAGAGAGGCCACAAGACGAATATAATAAATGAATAAATTATTTCGAAAATATGTCGTATAAGTTGCAGTCGCCGGATTCGGCGCTGGCGCGATGGTTTCGCGTGTATTCAATGACGTCATCGAGCTAATACCGCGAGGCTGCGCGGTGCACGAGGCGAAGCGAACACTTCTTTACCAATCACCACCACCGTACACTCCTCGCTTTTTTATATGGCTTATATCAGCTGAAAATTTATCGTCGGTCGTATTAAAAAGCGAAGGCGTCTTAAAGTACTTTAGTATCTCTCTGACCAACGCGTTATTTAAACAGTGGTTAGTAAAGTGGTGGCAATAGGGTTACCAATTGCGGTGCCCGAGCTAGCGAGGTCCGCTTGGCGATCACTACCTTTTTTTTTTTTACGCGCGACCATTACGGCTATAAAAAGAGAAGGCTTTACGATTTCGTGTATATTTAAAGGTACCACGTAGAGGAGCGTAGAACGTTTTATGTATATAGGTATTTATGGTCCATCTGCGAGAGTCTGGTGATGGTGTACCTATATGTATGCATCGTCCCGGGGTTATATATCGCGCATTAATGAAAATAGATACCACGTATGTATCCATCCAAAGGTTATTTTTTTCTCATTTTTTTAATACTTTCCGTCTTTTTCTATCCTTCGCTCTGGAACTGATTACGAACCGGCGACAAAGTGGTAATTGGTTTAAATCAGCTGGAGATTCGAGGCGAAATGGAAAACCTGAGCGATACGAGCGGTGGATTTTAATAATTATCATGACGCGGATAGGTAAATCCGACGATAAATCCCCAACGAGTATGATTTTTCTCAAACGAGCTAATTTTTTTTAAATCACCGAACCCGAGCCGAGCTCGAGAGCGCGAAGACTCGGTAATCTTTCGTGAGACCGTTAACGTTGGTATATCAAGGGTACTTACGACATGAATAACAAATGATTAGTAATGACAGCGTTAGCTATTATAAAAAATATAATTGATGAATCATTTCGTATGTGTGTGCGAGTGTGCTCGTATATTAGAAGCACCCAGCGTATTGTGAAGCCCACCAAATGTTCCCCTTTTCCCTTTTGAGTCATCGTCGAGGTGCGTACTGTATATGCAAATCATTTACCAGGTTTATTTTCGGTTTATTACGATGAGTTTTGAAAAGAAAATTTTAAACTTTGGAGATATTAGTTTCAGAGTTGGCTTGGTTATGAAATTTAAAAATATTCGTTTATATTTGTTCGGTTTTCTATTGTGAGGGTTTCCCAATTCGTTTAGGAAGAAGTGAGCAGATGATCGGATTTGTCGAGAGTAACAAAAATCCTGATTTACATTTTTAGTCTATTCTTAAAATTGAAGGGGCTGCGATACTTCGAAGGTTGGAAATTGGAGTTTTTTCTTTCATTTTTCCCGAAATTTTTCTACTCATATTCAATGAAAAGTTTCGTCAAATCGTACAGCTCAGAATAACAGATAAAATTACTTATGTGTTCATTTGGCCTAATCTAAAAATAGAAGGAGCCATAAAATAGAGAAAATTCATGTTTCTTTGATTTCTACAACTTGGCAACATTTTTCATCTGAGATGACTTGGATTTTTTTTCAAAAAACCAAAACGAAAAATTACAAATTTTCAATCTCTGAAGTATCCTAGCCCCTTCAGTTTTGGAAATAGGCAATAAAGAGTAGTCAACATAGAAAATCGTTGATTTTGAAAATGAAAAAAAAACTGACAGCAAAAATCTCGAAAACTAAGCCTCCTAGAAAAAAAACTAATTTCTTGCAGTAGAAAGAGAATTTCGAGCTCTACAATTTTGAATCTCAGCATTTTTTTCGTAGGACCCTTAGTTTGGCCAGAAAATTTGTGTTTATGGAAACTTAGGCTAATATTCAAAATCTATGGTTTTGAAAATGAAAAAAAAAATCCCATAAAAATGGATTTTTTGGCCAAACGAAGGGTCCTACGAAAAAAATGCTGAGAATCAAAATTGTAGAGCTTGAAATTCCCTTTTTTGCTACGAGCAATTAATTTTTTTCTAGGAGGCTTGGTTTTCGAGATTTTTGCAGTCAAAGTTTTTTTTTCATTTTCAAAATCATAGATTTTGAATATTGACTAAATTTTCCATAAACATGGATTTTCTGGCCAAACTAAGGGTCCTACGAAAAAAATGCGGAGATTCAAAATTGTAGAACCTGAAATTCTCTTTCTACTACAAGAAATTACTTTTTTTCCTAGGCGGCTTAGTTTTCGAGATTTTTGCTGTCAAAGTTTTTTTTTCATTTTCAAAACCATGCTTTTCATTCAAAATTACTTTCAGTTTCTCAAAAAAATAAGTGGACTTTTATAAAATAAGTATTTGCCCCCTCCCCCTTCCTTCAATATTGGAAGTTCGATGTACAATTTTGAGAAAAACTAACGTAAACATCTATGGAAATGTATTTTTATAGAAATTAATACAGGGTGGCTCATTTATAAGGTCGGTGGTTTTGAAAATGAAACAAAAACCCCTTTGAATTCAGAAATTTTCTAAATTGAGCTCCCTAAAAAAAACCAATAGCTCTTAAGAGAAAGAGAATTTCAATCTCTACAACTTTCATCCCCTGCATATTCTTCGTAGCGCCCTTAGTTTGGACAGAAAATCCATATTCATGAAAAATTTAGAAAAAATATGCTATGTTTTTTTCAAAACAATCAACTTTGTACGTTTCACACAAATCTGGTTTTTCTGACCAAACTAAGGGTGCTACGAAAAAAATGCAAGGGATGAAAATTGTGGAGCTTGAAATTCTCTTTCTCTTAAGAGCTATTCGTTTTTTCCAGGGAGCTTAGTTTTCGAGATCTTTGCAATCAAAGTTGTTTCATTTTTAAAATGATCGAGTTCGTAAATTTTCCATAAACATAGCACATCATTACTTTTTTCCACTTTTGGGTCACAATGATTGAATCTTTGTGTGTGATTTGTTCAAGAAAATAGGTCCCAAGTTTCTGAGAGGTAAAATACCTCAAATTCATTTCAAAAAGTAATAATCCTTCGATTGAAATGAGTTCTAGTAAATCACCAATTCTTCATTTAAATCATTTGTTCGAAACAAATCCCCTGTAATATAGTTTGTTATTCTAGTTATCGAATGAATTAGTCTTCTTGGAGCCTTTTGGACCCAAAAAAACTAATCACTTCTGAGAACGTATCATTATCACTGGCTCATATTCCTTATTCGATTCTAATTCGTTGATTTCGTCTGGAACTTGACGTGTTGAAAGACAAACAAAACAAACAAAGTAAAGCATAATCAATCAAATAAGAAGAGAAGTTGAAAAAACACAGTAGTAGGCGAAGTATCCCGGAGAAAAACACACATACAAATAAATACTACAAAAGAACCCCTTAGAATATCTCTCTTCAGGGAAAAAAATCACAAGGGTGGCTAGTTATTTTTTTCGTTGATTTCGGTGGGTGTGAAATTCTACGAAATATCCGCCCAGACAAGCCGGAAGAATTGATAGATTATTAGCCCTTGAAATAACGACGCGAAAACCCCTCCCATACACATACGTGGGTAATAATTCATCGAAATAATCTACCCGAAGAAACGTATATCTGAAAAGAATAAAAAAAGTGGCACTTTCTAGTTACCAGGAGTCGATTAGTCTGGTGACTTGAACGCTGGTACGAGATAATTCGAATGGAGAACTGAATGCGCGACTCTGCCTATGTCTGTCGCCTATGTACGTTAGGAATGGTTAAACAAAAGGTAATAAAATTGGCTATTGGATGCCAGATTATTTTTCAATATTGCAAGTAGCGCAACGGGCATCTCGGTGTAGTCATTATTTGCATTGTATAATAGAAAACCGCGTCGCCGCCACGCCGATTGTATAAGGGATACAAAATATACACAAACGTATTATTCTGACCGTAGACTTTAATCATACTACTTCAATGGACACCTTTAACACGATTAAGTGCACCCATTCGTATAAGGAATATAAATAAACCCGAGTCGTATCTCTCTATTGTGGTCGAAATGAGATGGCAGGCTGCGTAGACTATGAAATGTCACAATCGATTTTATTAGCTTCTATCTTAATTCTACGCCGGTATTAGATTACAATATTTGGTATTAGAGGATGATGGGGTAGCCAAGGCGGAGGCGGCGATAAATAAAACGTCAATTAAAAAAGCAATTAACGACGGCTTTTTTATAGTCGACCCAACAAGCGTCGACAAATTTACGCGTACTCGGCAACTACTCTGTGAACGGATAAAGCCCTATTAACAGTTCATAAGGAAGTAATTAAAATCGGGTACACCTCATACCCGCGCAGATTTTACCTCTCGCCTGCATCTCGGATGATGGTCAAACGTCTATCGCTCGTGAAATTAATTATCATTCGGTATATACCCTTTAAAGCTCGTATACGCGTATGATTACATACTTTGTAGCTTGTAGTACGAGATATTAGCACGATGTGATTAATCTGTTCTAAAACGTTGTACAAAAACCTCTCTTTGGTATCGTACACGATGTAGACCTGCTACATGAACCACATGAAATGGGTTAACATTCTAAGTACATCGATCAGAATAGTTATTAATTTCGCGCCGCGCCGATCGCGGGTCAAATGGGGAATTTTTGATTGATTAGATACCGTCTTTGGTACGGCTATTTACACACTTATGTATATTAACCGCGGATGGGGATGCCAATACGTTGGATTTTAATTTGCCAGCAATTAGTGAAATATTGTGATGTCAGAAATCGCAGCTGGTCCATGACCGGCCATTTTTGTACCGGGCGGTCGACGGTACTTTGCTGAAAATTAATATATTAGTGGTATTTGTTCTGCAGAAATGGCAAACATCTCGACTTGACCAAGTTTGTTGACTTTGAGTCATGTGTAGACCGATGTAGTGGAGAATAAAGTATTATACGGAATGAAAATACTCGAATGATGGTTTAAATCACGCTTGGAGTGGATTATCCAACCTTAATGGTGGTAGAAATCAAAATATGTGTGAAAAATTGCAATTATTTTGACAATTTTTCATCTAAAAGCAAAATTAATATCGAATTTGAATTCAGCGACCTTGAAAACCATACAATCGATATACATGACGATTTTTTATCTCTATCTGAGGGTAGCTCCCCATTTGCTCCCCTCACAACATCCCTCTTATTGTTTGAGATAATCTTTGCCAAGTTTGAAATTGACATTGAATTTGAATTCAGCACCTTTGAAAACCATACTATCAATACATATGACGATTTTTATCTCTATTTGAGGCTAGCTCCCCTTTTGCTCCCCTCGCAACCACCCCATTATTGTGCTGAGATGATCTTTGCCAAGTTTGAAATAAATGTCGAATTTGAATTCAGCGCTATTGAAAACCATACAATCGATTGATATGACGATTTTTATCTGTTTGAGAGTGGCTCCCCTTTACCCCCTCTTGCTCCCCTCACAATCGCCCCACTATTGTGCCGGGGTAATTTGTACCAAATTTGAAGTTAACATTGAATTTGAATTCAGCACCTTTGAAAACAATACAATCAATATAAATGACAATTTTTATCTCTATTTAGAGGTGATTCCACTTTTGCTCCCCTCACAACTTCCCCATTATTATGAGGAGATGATCTGTGCAGAGTTTGAAATTGACATCAAATTTGAATTCAGTGCCGTTGAAAACCATGAAATCAATATACATGAAGATTTTCTATCTCTATTTGAGGGTGGCTCCTCTTTTGCTCCCCTCACCCCTCCCTACTATTGTGCTTAGATAATCTGTACAAAGTTTTAAATTAACATCGAGTTTGCGGTCTTAATTAATATTCCACTTCATAGTCAAAAATTCCAAATACATCATCTATTTTCATCCCCTCTTATTATGTCTCCCCATTTGCCCTCATTATACCCGTCTCATCATAACGAGTTATTTTGAATCGAATTAAAATTTTATCGTGATTTCTAGATATTTTTTGTAATCCAGTTTCAACTCGGATTTGAGGGGAATTTTTCTATTATGGTACTCCCCTCACCCGTTGCTCCCCACATGGACTCCCTATTGAAAAAAAGAGTCCTCCAATCAGGATGGAGAAATGTTTTTGAATTTGAAAATCAAATTGTTATCAATTTTCTCATTGAAAACCTGTTAAATCGATTTAGACATTTCAAACATTTTCATTTGGGATTCATTCTACCTCCTCAGCTACTCACTTTCTCCCCACATAACCTCCTCATTACATTGTTGAGGTATTCATTTTGAATTCAAAATGGATGACAGATTTTTCGTCACTTAATTTCATGAAAAATTGTTATTTTTGAATGATTTCGTTAAATGGGTGACTTCACACCCTCCTCTCCCCACCTGCTCCCCTCACATCCCCCTCAGTTCTGTAATGAAAGTATTTCCCCTCAATTTGAAAATTGAGTTTTGATTCAATTATATATAAATCTTGAACCAATGACTAACGTATAATACGAATCTTTGGTAACTGCTCCCCTAAATCTCCCCATTACCTCCCCATCTCTCTCCCCACTCCCTTCAACGATAATATATTCAGTTCGAGCTCGCAGGTTTTGCTTCTATCAATTCTACATTCTTTTACATTGTTTCAAACACGTTGTGATAACTTGAGGTATTACAAAGATTACACACGTTAGTAATGGGGATGAATGAGGGGAGATGGGGGAGGCGATACAATACACTACCGATAACGTACCTTCACGCATATCGTTTGTATGGTTTTCGAGGTCGTAGAATTCAAATTTGATGGTATTTTAACGATTCGCGTCGATTTTTATCACGAAAAAACGCGAATAACATCGTGAACACGGCGAAAATACGACAACGCATAAAAAGATGTAGGAAAATCGTGCTCGGAATAATTCCACGCTTTCGTATACCTATAAGTACAGCGGTAGCGCGACACGAGTACACGTAAAAAACATCGGAAATACAATATATGAGGGCCAGGTCACGAGCATATAGTAATTCGTTATCGCCACACAGCTATAGGCGCCCAATAATGGCAACCTATGGGTACAGGAACGGAACCGCAATCGCAATTGTACCTACAAATAACTAATTTGTACGGATGACACGAAGTTTTATTATATCTAGATTTCATACACCCTTCTTTCGTCAACTCTCCGTAGGCGTTGAACTAATTATATCCCAAGAGTGAAAATGAACTTGAGGTGCTGCATTACGACCGATAGTGATATTCATTCATTAGGTCGTACCTGTGCTAGTATATTTTTAGCCCTGTGCGAACCTATAATCGTACCAGTATCTTGAGACGACCACACGAAAAAAAAAAAAAGAAGTTCGATAAATAATAAATAGAAATAATGAGACCAGCGACAAGTAAAGATACGAAATACTTAAAGATTAGTTTCAGAACTTGGATGAAAAAAAATGCGCTGCTATTCGCATCTCGTACAATGGATAATAGGCATGCGATACGTCGCGTAGCTTGTGTGCGTTATACGAGGCCGATAAATCATGATAATTGTGAACGACCATTCATTCTATTACAATAAATAAATGTTATCTTCTTCTTTTTCTCGAATATATATCCGACGTATAGGTATATGTAGTACTTTTCCTATATTATGCTACTCTTTTTTCTATATTGCCTTAGCTGTGTGTGTAGGTACTTCTCTCTCGCTCGATGTTTCGTCTCTTCTATAACTGGTAACTTTATAAAGGAAAGCTGCTGGCGAGATTTATGCGTTAACGCTAATAAAGATAGATAACCGCGCGAAGCTTAATTTATCGACCGAATTTTAATACGTAAAAGTTGTCGGAGCCTGGCTCGACATCGGTTGTGTGTGAATGTGTCCTCATAATTTAATCACGAGCGTTTCGAAATTTCGATGGTGAAAATTTCCCTTTTTTTGAATATTTTTCGATGTTGCCGCGACAATGGAATGATACTCCGAGTGCTGATTACGAAATCCAACGAGGCTGGTTCGCTGGGTGAACACGATTTTGTGGTTTGAGAGTCGTCAGAGTGGATAGATGATGGTAACCTAGTTCGGATCAGACTGGATATAATTTTTCATCGGATCGATCGGTATATTTAGACGTGGTGATTAGATCGACCTTATGCGCTTTTAAGGTTTATTGTTGATCTGGGCGATGGAAGCGAAATGTAGGTTTGATTGATTGTTAAACGAGCTCTGGGGATTGTGTCGAAGATTCTGGTATCGCGGACGCGCCACCAAGCAAAGGCCTAGTTTCGAGTACGAAAGTAAATTGGTAATTACGACGGAATGTCGATAATTCGCGCACATCTGATCGAGCATGGGTGAGAAGACGTCGCGACCACGACTAGGACCAGACATTAGACGCATACAGCAGGAAGTTGTAATTTGTGAAGATGAATATTTAAATCGTGACTAGGCGGCAATTAGATGACTCGGTATGTTGAGAATCACTGCAACGCGATGCAGCGCGTCGACTCGAGATAGAGAACCAAGGAGTAGTAATATTTTGAGAAGCAGCGGGCGGTATTTTAAGGAAGAATAGTTACAAGACACTACATTACACATCACTAAGCTTAACAGCATTGACCCTGACCTTTGACCTACCCTCATGTTGCTATTTGTTCTTCGATGTACGCGTATATAAGTATGTGTAGGTACAAACGCATACACATGTACCAGGCCTAAGACCTATACCTAATCCCAGCTAAAATTATTTTCGCCATTAAAACCGCGAGATTAAAAGCGCTTGATTTACGATAACGTTTTTCGCCACACCGCCGAGTAGAGCTCATCGCGAAAACTATTTTAATTACTGTTTGTTAGAGGCTGGCTGAGCGCATGCGCTGTAAAAATCTGCATACGAGACGAATCTACGTACTTGTAGATAGCACATACCTGTACCTATATCTAGTTGCAATATCCGCGTTGGTAGATTCCATTATCTATGCAGTTTTCCTCCTCTGAAGTGAATTTATTCATAGATGAGTAGAGACGAGACGAGGGATCGGTCAATTTCGCGATTTAATCAATCGATCGTACCATTAAATATCTCAGGTGCTTCGACGAAGCGAACAGGTTTTACCGAGTGTTGCGCCAACGAAACGCTACTTATAGAGACATCTGGATTCGAAGGCAGGTTCGTGTACTTGGTCACAGATAGCGTTTGTTGAGGTATCGCTGGGCTAATTGAAGAGCGAATTTAAAATCGACAGGTATGGCAGAAGGTTGGAGTAAGGGGAATGTTTGGTCAAGTGGGGAGATCCGGTGGTGAAGACATGAGGTAAGGGGAAATCAAGATTGGAGAGGGATCTGCGATTGCGGACTCTTTAGAGTTGAGAAGGGTTCGCATAAAGTTGGCTTGTTCCATGGCTTCCAAATTCAAAAAAAATTGGTTCAGAATAATTTGGGAAGTGATTTAACCTTAATTTTTAGTTGAATTTGGCTTTTGGTGGTAAATTGATTACTTCAGGACGTGAAACTCGAACTGTAATTGCATAGATTCAAAAGTGGTACTTTTTCAAATTTATGAACTGCCATTCCCTATTAAATCCAACTTTCTTATGACTTTTTCAATTTCTCCTTGATCTTTATAGAAAAAATATAGCACATTTGTATGAGAAAATGAAAAAGTAGGCTTGGAAACTCACCTACAAATCTCCCTCCGCTTCGTCTCCCCTGCCAACGAGTCTATACTCGCGAAGTCTCATAAAATATAAATTTCATACTAATAGACCCGAATACATCACCACGAGCCGACTGTTTTTTTCAATTTATTGCCTCTTCGTGGATCAGATCAGCGGCCAGGTTGTGTCATAATTGAAACGATATACTCCTACTCGTGATTTCCATAATCTTTTAAATCTATTAGTATCGAAACTAATTTCCCTTCGAGTTACCGGTATACTATCAGTCGGTATTTAATTGCAATCTCGACGAGAGACTTTTGCTGAAAAATTACCCAAATAGGTAAATAAATAACGAATGGAAATTACTTGGAATAATTTTAAATCGGCGAAGAATTAGCGAACGGTAATAATAGTTTAGTGAATAAAGGCACGCCTACTTATGCTGCGTATATATGTATGTGGTTCCAGGGTCTATAAATTAAATGGCCTAGATTGCGATGGAAAAAAATTTATATCGGGATTACAGAGTCGATGGTTTTGAACCCTATTAAAGTGTCTGCTTGGTATTTAGGTTTAATGGAGGACGAGTGAAATTAAAATGAATTTTAGGAACTAGGAAGTGATATGTGAGACACTTGGATATGTTTAGAGAGGTTTTCAGGCTTCGATTATGTAGAAAATTTTATCGAATCAACGAAGCTTTGCAAGCTGATGCATGTCATTTGATTTTGCACTTGTCATTTGACAACTGTTACTTATAGAATAACACTTGCCAAGATCTCATTTGACATTTACATTGTATGCACTATTTCAGACCTTTTAATTGTGCCTTCAATATGAATCGTGTCACTTGGCATTGCACTTACTTTGTTAGACGACACTTTAATCATCTCAGTTGACACCCAAATTTGACGATTGATACCTCATCTCTTCCAACACTTAATCCCTTCACTTGATACTTGAATTCTCCCTCAACATTTAAATTATGCTACTTGATAATTGGAATTTCATCAATTGCCACTTGGTGGCACTTGAATTCTGTCACTTGACGATCAAAATGTATCACTTGACCGCGGTATTGTGGCACTTGACACTTGATGTCACTTGAATTGTACCCATCACTTGGGCTAGAGTTTTGTCAACTGACACCTGAGTTCTTTCACTTGACCGTTGATGACACTTGAATTATCACTTGACAACTGAAACGTACCCCTCGATTAGTTATTTGTGTCATTTGACACAAATTATTTCACTTGAGCGTTATAATGTGTCACTTGACACTTGATGACACTTAAATTTTTCACTTGACGCGTTATCTGAGTTACATGACACTTTAGTTATTTCTCTTGAGAATTTAATTATGTCACTTGACACTTGAATTGTCACTTGACAATCGAAATGTATCACTTGACACGTTACTTGTTTCACTTGACCGTTGTATTGTGAATTCTGACACTTGATATCACTTAAATTGTATCACCCGGGCTAGAATTTTGTCAACTGACGTCTAAATTCTTTCATTTGACACTTGAATTGTCACTTGACAATCAAAATTTATCACTTGACACGTTACTTGTGTCATTTGACCGTTGTATTGTGAATTGTGACACTTGATGCCACTTGAAATGTAATTTCACAATCAAAATATGACACGTGAATTATTTCACTTGATCAACTTAGTGTGCCACTTATCACTTAATGTCACTTCAATCGTATCATTCTACACTTAAATTCTTTCACTTGACACTTTAATTTGGTCACTTGACAATCAGAATGTATCACTTGACACGTTACTTGAGTCACTTTACACTTGAATTATTTCACTTTAGCATTGTATTGTGTCACTTGACACCTAAAGTCACTCAAATTGTATCACTTGAACTAGAATTTTATGAATCGACACGTGGATTTTTTCACTTGACACTTGAGTAGTCGCTTGATAATCAATCACTTGAGCATCATACTGTGCCACCTTGCACTTGGCGTCACTTGAAATGCCACTTGACAATTAAAATATTTCACTTGACCAATTTATTGTGCCACTTGTCACTTAATAGCGCTTCAATCGTATCACTCAATACTTGAATTCTTTCACTTGTCACTTAATTTTTGTCACTTGACAATCAGAATGTATCACATTACACGTTACTTAAGTCACTTGACGTTTGGATTATTTCACTTGACCATGGATTAATGTCACTTGCCACTTAATGCCACTCAAATTGGATCACTTTGAATAGAATTTTGTCAATTGACACTTGAGTTCTTTCATTTTACACATGAATTCTTTCACTTAACACTTGAATTGTTACTTGACGTCACTTGAAATGGCACTTGACAATCAAAGTATTTCACTTGACATCTTGCTTGAGTCACTTGATACGTGAATTATTTCACTTGACCGTTGTATTGTGCCACTTGGCACTTGATGGCACTCCAATCGCATTACCCAGCACTAGAGTTAGTCAACTGGCACTTAATTCTTTCATTTTGACACTTGAATTTTTCGCTCGACACTTGAATTTTTCACTCGACAATTATGTTGTGTCACTTGATACTTGATGACACTTGAATTGTATCACTTAACACTCGAACTTGTCAACCAACACTTAAATTTTTTCACTTGGCACTTGACATTGTCACTTGATACCTGAATTTGTAAATTTTCACTTGATTTTTTTCACATCTCAATTGAATTGTGTCACTTGACACTTGAATCATCACACTTGACACTTAGAATGTCTCATTTGTTTGTCATTTGCATTCTGTCGATTGATGCTTGATTTTTGACACTCAACTTGTGATCACTTGACACGTTTTTTTGATTGAAAATATCGAATGACCTCCGTAAGATATTCCGATCTTCGACAATAAGATTTTAAATACCTCTAGACTCTTTCTCCAACCAAATCAGACAACCCACAGCATTTTCCATCAAAATACCGACCACTCTACAAAATCTCTATTTTCTGATAACAACCTTCCGGAGCCTTTACACGCATTACATCAAGCCCACAATCACGATAATAATTAACTTGCTCCGTACACAGATAGTTACTCGAATATGAAGACCGAAGAGCCTCTTTAAACATCCCTAATTACCATCTTACGTATTTATCGAAGACTACGATGGCTACTGCGTTAAACATGGCGAACTTACGAAGGGTGTAGGAGGAGTGGCGCAGAAGGGTAACAGAATAAACGAGCGACGTATATAGAGATTTAACAAGCCTGGCGGGCTTTTTGAAATTCCGTCCGCGTCGAATAGGTAACTATAAACGATGGATGAACGTGAACGAAGGCTCGCCGTACACATATTTTGAATTATAGTTTTGGCTCGCACTTGGTAACGTATCTAGAGTTCGAAGTTTTAAAAAAAATGTAAATCGAATAATTACCGATAATTACCGAAGATAAAAACGTATACGCATCGACTCGCGGACATCATCTCGTCGTCCAATTACCGACTAAACCATAAAAAATGGCCGGACCGATGCGTTTAGGCAGGCCTTAATCAGCTTCTTAGGCTTATTTTTTTGATGTCGAACCACATAAATGCATTCGTATATATGGACTCCTATCCCGGTGCTAATCAATTTTATCTTCTTCGATACGCGAACTGCATCGTGCCCAGTCGTAAAAAATGTGATTGCGGATAAAGCTCTGGCTCGAAGTCTTCGGCTACTTTATGGTGGTTTTTTTTTCATCAATAATTGGAAGCTTTTGTACCGTTAGCGGGCTGATTAATAATTCACGTGCGGAGCTCGTGTGCGATGCTGTAACGTCCCACGCGATCTTTTTTCCATATGCATGGTATAATAGAGTTCGCTGCGGTGTCGAAATAAATAAAGATATATTCGAATCGATTTATCGGTGTCTTATGGCGGATTAAATTTGAACACAAAGGTTACGTATGTAGATTTGGATGCGAGTATTTGAGTGCAGAAGCCGCCCTTTCACACCATTTTGAGTTGGAAAGTTTTTCTAGCGATAGAAATTGAATATAAAAATTGTTGAATTTTTGTGAAAATTTTCAAATTGATAAAATTATCAAAAAAAATTGTATAAAATTAAAAAAAATTCAATATGAGAAAAATTGGAAAGTTTTCATAAAAAGTGTGTAAAAATGTAGAGGTTGATGAAATATTGTTCAAATGTCATAAAACTTGTGTAAAATGCCGAAAAAATCGTCGCAATTCTGTGAAATATTGCTTGCAAAATTGACGAAGCATTTAAAAAAATCAATTTTTTGATGTTTTAATCGATTTTTTCAAGATTTTGATCCATTTTCGAAGCAAATTAAATGACTTTTATGACATTTTTAGCAATTTTTCAACCAATTTCAAAACTTTTTTCGACTTTTTAAATAATTTTTGTGAAAATTCAAAACATTTCCTCCATATTTTTCTACAATTTTGGCGCCAATTGTATGATTTTGATGACATTTTAAAAAGTTAATCCATTTTTCAAGCAATTTTGACAATATTTCAACAGATTTTATGATTTTAATGCAATTATATCAACTTTTTCGCTGCTTTGAACCTTTTTTACAAAATTTTAAATATTTTTGGAAACAATTTCAACGAATTTTTTCAAATCGGTAATTTAGAAGATTTCACCATATATTTTAACAAATTATTGCACCAGTTCTATGATTTTAAAGATATTGAATAATTTTTGTGATAATTTCAACAATTTTACTTGTATTTCAACTCTTTTTACGATACTTTAACGAGTTTTATGTAAAATATTATCAGTTTGAAATTTTCTATTATTTTTTCAAATTATTTCGATAATTTTAATTCAATTTTAATGATTTTTTGAACGTTTATGACCATTCCCGCGATGAAATTCTTGTATCATTTTTAATGATTTTCAAATGCTGTTCTGAATATATAATTCCAATTTCCATTGGTTTTTCATCACTAGCCACAGCCATTATTTACAGCCAAGTTCATGTCTAGGGACATTAAGTATCAATGTATATTGGATCAATTTTAGGTTGAGAGGCCCAATTTGAGGAATGGTTCAATAAACGAATTAGCCTCAATTACAGTAAGAAAAGGAGATTACCAATCTCTTAACTATTCTCTGAATCAACCTCAAAAATAATTATTTACCTATTTATTCCTTTTGGATGGATGAGTTGGAGGGGGGGGGGGGAGGTCAAATCGTGTTAAATTCTGAATCTGAATCAAATGG
>FIZU01063306.1:0-12376 GCA_900064475.1 Pseudococcus longispinus
TTTTTACTTTAAATGACAATTTCGACCCAAAAAATTACAATTTTGACAAAAAATGACAGTTTGGACCTAAAAATGACAATATTGACGAATAATGGTGATTTTGACATAAAAATGACAATTTTTACATTGAAATGACAATTTTGACCAAAAATGACAGTTTTTACCTTAAAATGACAGTTTTTACCTTGAAATGACAATTTTTACAAAAATTACGATTTGGACCAAAAACAATTTAGATTTTGACAAAAAATGACACTTTCTACTTTGAAATAACAATTTTGACCAAAAAATGATAATTTCGACGAAGATTGATAATTTTGACAAAAAATGACAGTTTGGACTAGAAAAGGAAAAATTACGATTTTGGCCCAAGAAATGACAATTTTGACTGAAAACTGAGAATTTTAACGAAAAATGAAAATTTTGACCAAAACCCGTATTTTTTACAAAAAATTACAATTTTGGCCAAAAGTAACAGTTTTTACCATGAAATGACCATCTTTACTTTTAAATGACAATTTTGACGTTGAATCGAAGACGATTTTTAACAAAAAACAGCAATTCTGACAAAAAACGACATTTTCGACCAAAATCACGTACATTTTGTCCGACTTTATAGAGCTTAGCAATTTTCACAATCTGAAAGTCTCGTATCCAAAAAATAATCAGGGTGATAGAAACTCTGTAATTAACCTACTCGTAATTCCAAAAATTCATCTAGGATAACAAAATTTCGTGATGCAAAACTAAACCCAAAAATTTTTATGATCCCCTCTCCCCCGCCACCAAAAGACATATTCATGCCAAAAATATGAAAAATTGTTAAAAATAGTCTGGTTTGGTAAAAGTACCTAAACTGTGATAATTTGTTTAACATTTTTTAAAATTGGGAAAATTGTACAATTTCCAAATATTTTTAATGGGGGGGGGGGGGAACTCTCACTTCTCAGCACGACTTGAAATTCAGTTAGGGGGAAAATAAAAAAATATATTTTCCGAATGCATATAATAAATTGATTGTGGGGGTGGGGGGTGTATCGAAAAATTTTCAAAAATTTCAAAACTCATCATCATCTTGTAGCTTTTACAATTTTTTGTTTATTTTTCAACATACTCGTAGATACCCATAAATCTCCAAATAAGAATCGATTCCCTCAACTGTTTCTTTTTTGCTAAACTTGTAAACGGATGTAATTTCCTCCTCTTTTCACCCCTCCATACCTTCGATTTACCTTTTCGTTTACCCAACTAACCCAATTATCTTTCCAGCAGACTTGGTATACGAAAAATAAAATAATTCGTTGATCAAATTAAAACGTACTTATATAAGACGAGGAATGAAACGAGAAGGAGGGCGAAGGTCAAAAAGAACCCAAAACACGAAGACTTTTTCCGCCTTCGTTGCTAAATTCACTCGAGTTTGAAAATTTAGCAACCACCTACGATATGAATTTGTAATACACGAATCATTTTCAGAGCGAGGTGTTTCGGGTTGCCGAGAAGGCATTTCAGGGGCATGTTGGCGGTGTTATTTCCCTAAAAGTACCTATATATATATACGTAAATAAATTAAAAATTAACGACTCCGGCGAATATTTAAATGTGTTGGCGCGAACTTGGACGTATTATGCACACAGTAATTTTAATTAATACTCGCTCAAGTATCACGTAGGTACAATTCGCCGCGATAGGTATTTTCGAAAATGAAAAAAAAATTACTAAAAAATAGGCAGGTATCTGGCACGAGCACGAAAACCCATGGCGTAGTCGTCACCACCATCGCATCGGGGCGCAATTATAAGCGTATGAAAAATGCCAACTTAATTAAACCGAACGTGTATTCGAAACGTAAAATTAATATTTAACGATAATACGCGAAACTCTTAACGTGTAACCGCAAAACGTGAAAACAAACATATCGTAAAACGAGTATACACGTAACCCTGACCCCCTCAGGGTCTATTTACTCGAAAAGGGGCATCCGACTCCGACATGTACGCAAAATACTTGTTAAAACCGAAACGAGTGTAAAATTGTTCATTGTGGTGATATTAATTAAACGTGTGTTTAAACGCGAGCTTTAGCTCTTTTTGCCCTTATATTAGCTAGGTAGGTATATATACCTGCACCTATTCGAGCTATTTCGTTGCCGAGAACGAAAATTAACGTCAACCTTATGTCTGAGCCGTGAGAAGGCACTTTTGCGCGAAATTTTACCATTGCGGTAATTATTCACGTTGAAAGAATTTAATATAAAAGGACTACCGTGCCATCGTGTAGCTCTAGCGAATATGGCGGATTCGAGTCAAAGTAAATTTATCGCGAGGTGTTTCGTTTCTTCTTTTTTTTTTTTCTATACTTTGTCGTGTCTCTCTGCGTTTTTTTCTGCCACACTTTTACTACGCAGGCGAGAAAAAAATTGAATTATATGTATCTTAAAATGTCGTACAACGTTACAATTAAATTGCTTTCTTACGCCGAGCCTGGCTGGCCTGCTATAGATATAATGCGCCAAGTTTAATGTTTTTTCTACGGTGTGTTATTTTAATTGCGAGACGCTTTCGAGGGCTAAATTAAGTTTGCTCGCGTTTTGTTATTTCAACATATTTCCAAAAAGCAAAAAAATTCTCGCAGAAATTGAACTAGCTGACGCATAGCTTTGTGAAATGGATTACCGCGTCGTGTCTCGCCCTCGAAACTGAAAATTTTCAACGGCTACGAAGGTCGAAGTGTAATTTTTTCACAAGTTCTTTGAATTATTTACATATTTATGTCGATGTTCAACATGGAGTCGAAATCGAAATAATTTTCAATTTAGAAAATCGCAAGCACTTCAAATTAATTTCAAATAAGAAAAAAATATATGCAGGGTGTTTCGTAGCTGATGTAACGCCTTCCACTAACCAAATAGGCAGCCCATCATGAGCACAAGTTGGTATGTTTGCCTACCCTCAGAATTGAAGGTGCAAAGTTATTCTCATTAGGGTGATGTGAAAAAGGCTTACCTCGAATTTTGATGAAATCCAAAAAGGTGGTTCATTTTGAGTCGACCCCTCCCATAAGAAAATTTTAGCGTCTTTTCTCCAAGAAGGCGGAGCTAGGAGCCCAGGGGGTTTAAAAGTTGCAGATTGTTGAAAAATCGAGATTTTTGAATTACAAAAAAGTCCTCTCTGGACCCTCCTGGTCATTTCTTGCTTTTGCTTTTTCTTTTAGGTCAAACTGAAGTGCACATTCTAATCTGGCAATGTGTCTGACTTTATCTAATTTTAAGTTCAAAGGGTTGGACACAATGTTATCATGTCTCCTGAAATGTCTAAAAGTCAAATTTTGAAACAATCTAAATTTTTTCATGTTCAAAAGTAAACTGGTTATTTTACAAAATTTTTCAAAACCAAAAAAATCAGAATTCCTGAAATTTCCCCAGTTCAAAAAATTGAAACCTTAAAAATTTTTCAAGTCCAGACAATCTGAAATAGCCTGACAAAATGTCTCAAAGTCAGCGCGATCTCTGAAACTTTCCAAGTCTAAAAAGTTCAAAGTATTTGTCTGACAAAATATCTAAGAGTCAGCATTATTTCAGAAATTTTCCAAGTCCAAAAAGTCAATGTAAATTTGAAAAATTTTCCAAGTTCAAAAAAGTCTGACAAAACAAAATGTCCAAAAGTCAACGTGACGGAATTTCATATCGTTTTTTGAAGATTTGGTCATTGCAAAAGCATATCCTATGCTAAAATTGAATACCCTTCGCTTGGTACAAAAACTGGAGCTAATGGACCAGCATTGATGCAAAAAAATTATTTCTATTCAAAAAAATTAAAATTTTTCATTGCAGTGTGGCCAATTTTGGATTTTTGTTTCACCATACAAAATTGGGAAATTTTGATTTTTTTTTTACAAAAAACAAAAGTTGACAAAAATGCATGAAAAATTTTCATTTTTTTCAATCAAAATAATTTTCTGCATCAATAGAACCCTTTAGATTAAGTCTGGGTGCCAAGCTGAGGATATTTAATTTTTTTGTAACTGAAGAATTTCATCAGCAATCTGCAACTTTTCAACCCTCTGGTAGAGGGTAATAAGTAAACGAAATTTAGTGGAAATAAACTATTAAAAATGTTATAGGCATATAAATTAAAATTTGGTTAGGACGTTGAGAATTTCCATAAAAATTATCAAAAATATTGTTGAAATGTTGAAAAAATTCCTGAAATAGTCATAAAAATTAGTAAAAAATATCCTAGAAGTGGTTAAAAAATCACGAATCAATAACAAAATTTGTAAAAAAATTGTCAAAATATGCATAATACAAACAAAAATATAAATACAAAAAAGCCCAAAAATTCATGAAAATCGTCGAAAATGTTGTTGAATTTGTCATTATAAAAACGGTCAAAAGACTATGAAAACTATTAAAAATTCTTTTAAAATTTCTTGAATTTTCATAAAAATTAGTGAAAACTTCGATAAAAAGCTCATAAAAATCATAAAAAGTATCGAAAATTTTTCATAAAAATCGTTGAAAATTCCGTAAATTAGTGAAAATTTCGATAAAAAGCTCATAAAAATCATAAAAAGTATCGAAAATTTTTCATAAAAATCGTTGAAAATTCCGTAAATTAGTGAAAATTTCGATAAAAAGCTCATAAAAATCATAAAAAGTATCGAAAATTTTTCATAAAAATCGTTGAAAATTCCGTTAAAATTTCTTAAATTTTCATAAAAATTAGTGAAAATTTCGATAAAAAGCTCATAAAAATCATAATAAGTATCGAAAAATTGTAAAAATATTCATAAAAATCGTTGAAAATCCCGTTGAAATTTCTTGAATTTTCATAAAAATCAGTGAAAACTTCGATAAAAAGCTCATAAAAATCATAAAAAGTATCGAAAATTTGTAAAAATTGTAAAAATATTCATAAAAATCGTTGAAAATTCCGTTAAATTTTCTTAAAAATCAGTGAAAACTTCGATAAAAAGCTCATAAAAATCATAAAATGTGCCGAAAATTGCGTAAAAATTGTAAAAATATTCATAAAAATCGTTGAAAATTTTTGTAAAAGGGGTTCAAATGCCATAAAAAATAATTTTCATAAAAATATGTAAAAATAAAAATGCTAAAAAATTACAAAAGTTTTTTAAAATGTTGTGAAAATTCTAGAAGTTTTTAACTGTTTTCAAAAACTGAACAAATTGCCTTTTTAGTCATGAAAAAAATTTTTATACATTCTGATTTGTTGAAAAAATTGGCTTGTTGAGGTTTGGAAAATGTTAAAAAGCGTCAGATGACTTTTTTCATTCGGAAAATTTCAGAGATATTGCAAGTTTGCCAACTTTTGATTTTCGTAAAAATAGAATTTTACCATGAGAAATTGAGAAATTTTAATTTCTTATATAAAATTAAAAGTTGGTAAGACTGCAATAAAAATTTTTCAATTTTTTAATCAAAAATTTTTTTTATTTTTACTTACTTTTACTTTTTTCCAATTAACGTGCCTTTACTGCTACTAAGGCCAGAGGCACGGCTGGATCTTAATTGACAAATTTTCAATTTTTTAATCGAAATATTTTTTTTGCATCAAAATGTATTTTTAGGTCCAGTTTTGGTAAGTAACTGCCTATCAATCGGAGAGTACCTATTTTACTTTTTTGTAGGTAACTCAAAAATCTTGATTTTTAGCGATCTGTAACTTTTCAACCCTCTGACAGAGGGCAATAAGTCGTATCCAATTTCAAGATCAATAGTTTGGAGAGGTATAAAAACTCAAATTGCGTTTTTCGATTGGAGGGAGGGAGGTTGATTGACCGAGGTACTAAGCAGGCAGCACTACCCACATTTCAGTTCTGCCTATTTCAATTTTTGAAGAGCTAATTGAGGAGTCTAGAACCAAAAATCACTTTTATCAAAAAAACTCGATTTTGTATTTCGGGTTGAAAATTACCCTTCTGTCATGATTTTTAATTTAGATATTTCATAAATTGGCCTCGTTTCTTCATGGAAGTGTGTGCAAGTATTTTTTCTTCAAATGGTCCAATAAGAGAGGAACTGGAATTTTTTCAGTATCATTTTGAAACATTATTTTGAGGGATTAGAGCAAAAAAAATTTTTTAACGCTCGTAATCAAAAGAAAAATTGTTGGAATTTGGAACTTTGAGGTTTTGAGGACTAAAACCTGATGAAAATTTTTTTTTCTCAAAAAAAAAAAAAAAAAAAAATGTATGTACAAGTATAGGGTGGTCCTTATTTAAACTTATTGGCAATTTTTTGTGATTTAATTTGTCACCACCCTTTAACGTTGTTCCTATTTATGAAAAAATAAATCCTAGAAAGTTTTAGCTCTCTACATGCAAAATAATTGGTACCAATTCTCTACCTAATTATCAAAAAAAATTGAAAAATGTGATGACAATTTTTATATTTCTGATTTTTTTTTGCTCCCTTTCTTCTCAATACTCGCCCTTTCATGAAATGACTCTCAATTTTTTTTATCCCCTTCAATGAGAAAATAGACAGCTCCTTAAGTGGACTAAAATTTGAACCCCCTTAAATTCCCATTTTTACTGTCACACAGAAAGAGAGGATTAAAAATTTTAGATGTTATTTCTGATTTAGAGGGAATACTGGGAAAGCCCTTCTTCAGTTTTTTAATTTGAGGGGGGGGGGGCTTGGAGGCAACAATTGAAATCCAGTTATGAAAAAATAAAAAATAGGAAATCATTTCTCATAAAAAGGAACAACTTTGGGGGCGGGAGAAAAAAATTTAACAATTGAAAATAAGAACCACCCTCATAAGTATATATTTAGGAGGTAGGAAGTTGAAAATGGAGAAAATATATAAAAAATTTCTAACCATGTACAAAATAACACCTTCGTTCTTCGTAAACTACTGAAAATATTATTTCTTTCTCAATTTTTCATGAATTAACAATAGAATTCGATATTTCCACCTTTCATGCAACAACACCTAAATATACAGGATATGCCTACCTACTTCGATGTTGTTTTTCGACTAAAAAATTATGTTATTTCAACTTACACAAAACGCCCACCTTCGCCATTATTACACCCAAGTAAGCACTTATCGACACTGCACCGATAAATGCTAAATTTTTACTTCCAAACTTGGCTTTTGTAATTCCACGACAAATAAACCCCTTCTCATCGAAGACACAAGTTCGATGTTTCGACAAAACAACCTACACAGTCTCCAAAGGATAACGCTCTATTTACTCCTATCTTTATTCAAAATCAAACATTCGACGTAAAATGTAAACAAGAGAAAAGTTTCGGAATGGTAAAAAACAATCGAATAATTGAGAAAACTTGGCTTTATAGGTACCGAGATCTTATCACCGATGGTATTACGAGGATAGTACTTCGTTCGTGTTTCATGATCCGCTTTCCTTTCATTTCCAATCTCGAGTCTTCTCTTATGCAGCTTGTGCGAACACAAAGAAATATCTATAAACGTAATTCTTGAATTGATAAAGTTTTTATGGCTCGGAGAAAATTACAACGCGATAGGACAGTCTTCATTACGAAGATTTTCCATTAGTCTGGGTGTAAGTTTTAATTGCATAAGAACCTATTAATATACCGACGCGACGAGTCGATTTTGATATTTGTACGTTGTAAACTTTTCAAGCTCGCGGAAAATTGATAATTTTTTTCACCAAGTTTATGCTTTTTAACAACCCCATATACGCATAAAGTGGATACACTATCGGACGCGACATTTGCTCAAGTGTAGGAATATTTTTCAGACGAAATTTATGGCGAAATTTGGCCTAAGTATTAGCGAAACGAGGCGCTATATTGCAGCACACTTTATTGGCCATTTTTTCAGCATTATTGGCTATAAATCTGTCTTTAAAAAGATGGCGAAAAGCATCCGACAATTCTTTTTATGCGTTGTATTGTCGAGAATATTTTTCGTTCTTCCCTTCGCGCATTGCTTCGCAAGATGGTATTCAAATTTCGTGTTATGGTTTATTTTGGAAAAAGCTTAATAGATTTTCCACTTGTGAAAAGTCGAGGTGTTTATTTTGTTTGCAGCTTTATGTTATTTTCGTGATATTTTTTTGTATTGCGTGGGACTGTTTTGGGAATTTTTTTCATGCCAGGATCAAAGTGTGGGTTTTTCGTGTTTCTTTTGATGGAGCTTTATGCGAATTCCAAGCATCTCTGATAGACTCTCCAAAACTGGAGGGTTTCTTAGCTGAGCAGCTAACCCCAGGGAATAATTTATTGTGCATTTTTTAACCAGGTGGCCGTTAACGAGAAAGGTGAAATACAACATTTGATCATCGATACGTATTCTGATAAGGGTATCACTTTAAACGAACCTCTGATGGGAGAAATCGTAAAGCATGTGCAAAGTTGCTACGATTCGTCGACTTGGAGAATCATCGAGTACGATGTAAAAACAGATCGATCCCAAAATACGTATGCCAGAGCACCTGGTATGTGCTAAAGATCGTCGTACTATATCTATCTACAGGGTGTTCAGGTCGCAGTGCACCGCCTTCAAACCGGAGATGTGGCTACCCAAAGTACATAAGTGTATGCATGTTTGCCGACCTCAGAATTTAAAGGAGTAAAGTTATGGACTAGTCCTCGTAGATGTTTCAAAACGTCGTAATTCCGTTGGTAATATAAAGAGTGACCTCCTTCCAACTGGTAAGTAGGCAACCCATCCTGAGCCCAGGTAGATATATTTGCCTACCCTTGGGTTGAAGGGGCAAAGTTTGCTCATTCGAATATTTTTGAAGTCTTGTTTATTATTTTTGGTTTGTCGTAAAAATTGTATTATACGATAGGTAGAGGGTTGCGGTTTGTGTCATTCGAAGGAGCATTCATTTCAGTTTTTTTTCATGCAAAAGGTTTTTTAGTTAGTTAATCAGAAAACCCCAATATAATATTCGAAATAACGTAAAAAAAATTCAACTTTTTCTCACTTTTATTGAAATTTAGAAAATTTTTCTTGTCAACCTACCATTCTTATGAACTCAATTTGTGTAAAAAAGCGTGCTCTTTTCAATGGTGCAAATCCCAGCTTTCTCTCTCGTTCAAATCAAAAGTTATACATGATTAATTTTAAGAAAAACACAAAATAATGACTTTTCTTCTCAAATTTTATAATTGTTTCAAAAGAATAATTTTTTTCATGTCTTAAAAAATTAAAATGAGCATAACTTTGCCCTTCAATTCCAAGGATAGGCAAACATATCTACTTGGACTCAAGGTGGGTTGCCTACTTATCAGTTGGAAGGCAGCCACTCTTAACTGGGACACCCTGTAGATAGGCCAATTTTTTTGAAACTTCCTTGTAGAACTTTTCAAGCTGTATAAAATAAGTTATATTCATGTTTTGCCTAATTCTAAAATTGAAGGAGCTACAATAATATGAAAATTTGTAGGCTTCATAACTCCTTCAATTTCCAAGTTATACAAAATTTTGTAAGAGTTCTTTTTTGTTGAGCTTTTTGAGCTCTATAAAATGAGCTAATAGGAGCTACAACCATTAAAAAGATGAAAAGTGACATTATTTTCTCTAAATTCAATTTTTCCTTTTCAAAATTTTTCAAAAATGGTCTCTCATCTTTCTAATTTTGGAGTTGAGCAAGAAGTTATTCGCTCATTTTGCAGAGTTCGAAAAGCTCAACAAAAAATGACTCTTACAAAATTTTCCATAACTTGAAAATTGAAGGAGTTACGAAGTCTACAAATTTTCAAAACCATTGTACCTCCTTCAATTTTAGAGTTAGACAAAACATGAATATAACTCATTTTGTAGAGCTTGAAAAGTTCTACAAGAAAACTCAAAAAAAATTGCCTACCTATATTATCAGCGAAACATCTACCAAAATTAGTGCATAACTTTGCCCCTTCAAAATCAAGGAGTTGGCAAACATACATACACTTATGCAGTTTAGGTAGCCGCATCTCTGGTTTGAAGGCAATGTAATGGGACCGGAACACCCTGTATATATTTCAACGTCGATTTAATCCATTTCTTGGAATTACATCGACGTCGATGTTATTTTGGGATCTTGGTGCATCGGAATTCGCTTTGGGCATGTTTGTTTTGAACTAACAGTTTGTAGCTTGGCTAATACTATCGCTAGGGGAAGAGCTGAAGATGATCTGGGTGTTGGGAATAATGCAGATCATCTTTGGTTCAACTAGTATCTTATTCAGAGCTTTCTCAAGTTCACAGAAAAATGATCTATTACTCATTTGACACTTGTAGGCAGCACAGAAGGAGTAGCTTTGATCGAATACATCATGGAGCATATTGCCACCGTAGTAAATCTCGATCCTACAGCTGTACGATTGGCTAACTTGAACCAAGACTCAGTCGCAGCTATTCCACCGATGATTAATGATATGAAACAGAACTCAGATTTGATAAATCGTCTAAAAGCTGTCGAAGACTTTAACAAGGTAACCACTAACGACAATTTTTTACCATCTCCTCAATCTATTCACATTTTTTCTTCAACTTTGATAAAAGGCGAATCGATGGAAAAAACGAGGTATTTCTATGGTAGTGATGAACTACCCTTATCAGGCTGCTATGGCCTTCCACACAATTATATCAGTATACATGTTCGATGGATCAGTAGCTATAACTCATGGAGGCATTGAAATAGGCCAAGGCATTAATACCAAAGTAGGTATCCCAATTATTTCAAATGATCAATAATTTAAGAGATTCTTAACAGTGGTTTTTTTTAACCCTAAGGTTGCTCAAGCTGTTGCTCACACTTTGGGCATAGATATCACTATGATTAAGATCAAAGCCTCTATGGCTATAACCAGTCCTAACGATGGACCAACTGGAGGAAGTATGGCTAGTGATGGAGTTACTTACGTAAGTTCCTCGATCCTCTTATTCCTAAACTTGAAGACTCAATGCAGCAGCTTAATTCATTGATACATGTTTCAGGCTGCTTTACAATGTTGTAAAATACTACTCGAAAGACTGGAACCTGTAAAACAGAAAAATCCAGGTAAATCGTGGCATGAATTGATTGCAGCTGCAGGAGCTGCGAATGTCGACTTGTGCAGTGAATACATGTAAGTTCACAATTTTATTTGCACCAATTCGAAATCTTTCACGAAATAAACATTTTAAGCCAGAAATTCATAATCATGATACATGCAGTGTGTTCATATAAATTTAAACCCTTTTTACCACTTTGTACGCTGCGGCGCAACTTATTTAACGCACGAGTTGAGCATATTGCCTGCTCTTTTTTGGAAGGAAACTGCGCAGATACAAGTTATCTAGCACACTGGTTGAATATATTGCCTAATCTGTTCAGTACAAGGCATAACTCGTTCGTGTATGTATTGCAGGTATTCGCCAACGGGGAATCAAACCCTTAAATATAACATTTTTGGTGTTGCTGTTACCGAAGTTGAAGTTGATCTATTGACTGGTCAATATATGGTATGATATTATACTGGCAAGTGATGGAAATTATGCTTTGGAAGATAATTTTCCTTTTTTTATGATTTATAGATCAGCAGAGTTGACTTAATGGAAGATGTAGGGCAGAGTATAAGTCCTGATGTTGATATTGGTCAAGTTGAGGGCGCCTATGTAATGGGATTGGGGTACTGGCTTAGTGAGAAATTGATTTACGATCAGAATACCGGAGCTTTATTAACTAATCGAACTTGGGTAAGTATGTGGAGTGGTGCAGTTGCCATTTGGCGTCTAAAATTGAATGACGAGGAATGGAAGAAAGTTTGTAAATTCTTAGATCAAAAAATCAAAACCAATTTTCAACTATGAAAATGGGTAGTACTTTGAAAAATGAGCAATTTTAATCATGTTCACTTTTTGTCTAAAATCAAAATTGAAGGGACTAAGTAACATTGAAAGTAAAAAAATTAGTAAAAATTTTGAATTTTTCAATTTTGATTAAAATTTTAAATTTTTTATTCCAAAGTATACCCTTCAATTTTGATCTTAGGAAAAAAATTATAATATGAAAATTTATTCAAATTTTAAAGTACCACCTATTTCCATGGGTCAAAATTGGTTTTGATTCGATTTTTTTCTTTTTGAAAAAAAGATACCTATCCAGAATCTAAATCACTTTCTTTCAAAATTGACCACAGAATCCAATCCAAATAACTTCATGACCCCAGATTCGAAAATCTTCTTCAAAAGCTCTTTAAAATTGAAAATTTACATAAATTCTCTGATTTTGAACTTATTCAGATGGAATTACATTATTTCGATCAAAAAAATCTTGCCAACCCAAGTTCACACTAAAAATCATTATTTTGCACATTTTTTTTTTTTTAGAATTACACACCACCTGGTGCCAAAGATATCCCAGTCGATTTCAGAGTCTATTT
>FIZU01063307.1:0-10946 GCA_900064475.1 Pseudococcus longispinus
TTTTTTTTTTTTTTTCTAGGGGGGGGGGGGGGGGGAGAGAAATATTTGTTTCTCAACTTGTCCGAAAAAAAGTGAAATATATTAGATAGAGCAAAAACATACTTCGTTTAATGAAAACCATTTTTTCAAAAATATTTCTGCATTTCTGTCTCATTTCCCCTCCCCAACCTTATACTTGACCCATAAATAAAAACCTGTTAACATAGAAGTTCCTCAACAAAATGTTGCCCACCCACGCCATTAAAACGTGATCTCCTTCAAATCCCAAGTTAGACAAATCGGCTTACCAGTATGTGGTTCGAGTTGCTGCATTATTTCGTATAAGCAAATAAACCACTAATGAAAAGTTCCTGCTAACGTTGCAAAATTAAACTTTGAGAGAGAAAAGTCAGAAAGTGAAAATCCAGCTGGTTGAATAACGCCGATACTTTTTGAAGCTTTGAGATAAAATTATGACATGAAATCATACAATATGGATATTCGCGTATAAAAGTTGATATTTTACATTCGGTATTAAAATGCTTTCAACTATTAAATGAAAAACTTTAAATTTTCTATTCATTACGTAGAATTATGTTGATATCTATTCGTTTAACGTGAAAATACAAGTAACATTCTTCACATCTGAGTGATTTTTCAAAGACTAGATTAGAATAGTTGTACAGCTTATTTTCGAAACGATGAAAGCAAAAAGTTTTATATGTTTCAGTGTTCCGAGGAAGAAGAACGTATCAAAGCAATTTACTCGAAATGTAGAGAAGAAACACAAATAGACGAAAGTAATTTTTCATGTATTTTCTTATTACTTAAGTAAAATGATATATTAAGTCCCTTAATAATCATACTAGGTAAGTATAAATTTAATTAAAGCGAAGAAGGAAAAAAAAAAAATTAATCGTCTTTCTCAAATTTCACAGATGAGATGGAAACTTTCAGAAAAATGGAATTACCAACTTCTTCTAAAGGAAAGGTAAGAGATGTAATTTTAAAAAATTTCCTTTTATACGTAATTGAAAGAAAAAAAGAAGTTTCGCGATTAGTGTAGCATATTTAATGAGGAATTTTTTTTTTCGCAGTGTATGATGGGCTGCCTTATGAGAGAAGCTTCAATCGTAAGTCCTTTTTGAATATTTAATTGAAAACTATTTGCATGTTTTTTTTTCTTTTTAATTTAAATTCGCGTGCTCGTAGATTGTCAACGGAAGGTTCAATAAAGACGGGGCGCTTCAAGTAGCAGAACGGTATTATTCTGGAAGGCAAGAAGACCTGGAAAAGGCTCGGATGGTTGTAGATATATGCGAGAAAAAAAGTAAGTTATGCGTTAGCACAATATAACAACTGTATAGGTAAATGCGAAGAGAAAAAAAGATTTATAAATGTTCGTCAATGTGATAACGCGGCAACGTAAAGTTTACAGCTTTTTGAACTACTGCAAAGATATTGTTCATTTCATTAACTTCTTTGCCGTGATATTTATGACAATTTTATCTACTCAGCTGTGACAGCTTGTAAAAACTTGTAACGCGAGATGCCTCGTTTGCTACTAGTTTATTATTGTTGATTTTTAAAATGTCGCTTCTTTTTCGTAATTTTTTTTCTTACAGTCGAATACGAAACCGAAGAATGTGAAATAGCTGGAAATCTTGCCTCGTGCGTGATTGAAGAAGCGCAAAAGGTAGCGTTGAAAGTTTTCTGAAATTTATCTCATTATTTTTCCGCCTCCTTTTGAGACGTTTTGTAAGTAATATAAAAATAGGTTAATGAGAAATTCATTTTTGTGCGGGTTCGTTCGTGTTCAGGAAGTTGCGTAAATCTGGAGTGCTTTACACTTTTTTTCCTTTTTAGAGAATAATTAAAAAATATATTGATAATGAGCACAGAATCCTGGTGGAATGGTTGAATTTACAAAAAAATTGGTATTTTTTTCGTTTTTAATTTGTACAATTTTTTTTTCAATTCTATGAAGTTGAAAGTTCTTTATCAAATGCGTCTGAATGAAAATGATTTAACTGGGGTTAGGCCTTTAAATAAGCAGTTTTTCATAGATATCTTGTAAACCTTGCTTCATATCGAAAAAAGTTATGAAGATTTTTGAAAGATCAATAAAAAAGCAACAATTTTTGTCATGACTATTTTTTTTGTCAGGCCAATATTTTTCAAGAAAAGGTGTTGTGGGGTATTCATATTTTTAAACCAAAGTCAAATTAAAAGATTTCGAAGTTTTGAGTTTGCAAAAATTAGATTCCTTGAATTTTTTTAAAAATTTTGCCCTCCAAGAGAACAAACTCCAAATTTTATTTTGAATTAATTCCGAAAATATTTGTTAAAAACGATTTTGAAAGTTCAAATAAATACCTACCTGAGCAAATAAATTTAAAAAAATGACTTTGAATGGGGTTTCGAAGTATTAGAAACGATTAGCAAGGAAAAAGTAAGGTACCTATACACCTTTTTTTTAACACGAGTTGACATGTGTTTTTTATTTCAGTATGAACCAAAATAACATTTGGGGAGGGGGTTCAAAAATTGTTCTAAGGGGTCGAGCAGAATGGAATTTGAGGACTGGAAACATCCTTATTTCTGCACATAAAGGAATATGGAGTATGTTTGGTATCATTTTCATATAATTCAACCTATCTCACCTGAACTCCATTTTACTTTAATCGTGAACTTTGTAGGTATTGCAGAAAATGGTAAATTTTTGTAAAAATTCATGCCTCTCTTCTCACCACTGCAGAATAGGAAAAAAATTGCAGAATGAAAAATAACGAATTTTTAATCCTCTACAACTTTTGTTCCAAGCTTTTTGTCGTATCGTGAATTTTTACTGAAATTAATTTTTTTTTTGGGGACACCCGGGTGAAAAAATTTTCTAAATTGACGATACGGAAAAAAGTTCTGAACAAAAGTTGTAGAACGTTGAAAATTGATCATTTTTTATTCTATAATTTTTTTTCTTACTTGAAATGAAGAAGAGCTGTTCTAAAAATAAAAAATAAATTCTGTCTAAGCATAAATTGGTCACTATAAGCTATGCATATTCGACAATTTTGGGAATTCCCTACGTCCTATCTGGAAACTAACTTCGAATTTGAATTCAGGAGCTTCAAATTATTAGAAAGACATGCTTCTTGACTCAATTGATCGTCCCTATAGAGCTCAAAAATTAAAGCGACACAAATTGGAGGGTCGAATTATTTGGATTATGACATCAAACATACCCCCGGGCCCTACCCCTTTATGTGTAGAAATAGGGATATTTCCAGTCCTAAAACCCCATTCTGCTCGCCCCCTTGGGGAAATTTTTGATTGCTTATCATCCAATTTTTTTTTTGGTCCATACTAAAAGAAAACCCACATGCCAACGCGCTCAAAAAATCCGTTTATGGGATAATTTTGAACTTGACCTTGACAGAATATTTTGGGTTTTGGTTCCACCACCAGTTGAGCAAGGCTTCTGTATCGTTTTGGTTCAAAATTACCTCAGAAATGAATTTCAGAGGTCAAAAGGTATGGAAATGAGTCTCTCTTCATTTGTTGTTTGTTTTTATTATTTTTTTTTATTGAAATGGTAGGAATCAAAAACGTACCTACTTGGGAAATCCAAAAAACGTACATTTTGATGCCTCGCTCAGTAGCCTCAAAAAAATTGGAATTTCAATTCTACCCTCGCTCCAACGAGTTCACTTTTTCAATCAGTTTTTATTTTAATAATCCTTCGACGATTTTTATTTTACAAAATTTTGTTCGTTTGAAAAGAAACTGGTCAATGTTTTCTTTGATAGGACTCATCTCTCCATACAAAGTAGTCGAGATTAAGAAAAAACTAAATAGGTACTGAAATAGGTAGATACCAAAGATATGAGTTATTTTGCCATAATTCATTCTCAAAAAATTTTAAACATGTTTTTCTTGAAACAAGGGTTTCAATTTGCAAAAGTCATTTTCATTTGAAGGCATCCAATTATCCATATTTCCATAAAAAAAGAGGGGAATATCGAATTTTCAACATTGATAATTGAGTTATAAAAGTTCAATATTTAGACTCAAACACCTCAGCAGTGACTCTGATTTGCAAAGAATTACTCCAAATTTCACCAATTTTGAGATAGGTACAATTTTCAAAAAGGAATAGATACCTACCTACTTGATATTTAATTTAATTTTGAAATGAAATGTTTGATCAATCTTGTTTTTAAAATACCTATGAAATACATTCGAGTGGCTTCAGATTAATTCATGAATCGTTGTTGCTTATTAGTTATCAATGGATCGTTCTCGTATTCTGGAGGCAATGTTCAAACGTCGTCCAACAACGTAATGTTGTTTTAGTTGTATGGAGATGAAAATAGTGCTACGAATAGAAGAAAATGCATTTGGCATTGGATTAGATAGTCGTATTCTACTCTTCAGCATATTTCACTAATAAAATGACTCACTATAGCAATCTACTCGTAATTTCATTTCATGTTTTTGAACAATACTTTTTGATGAATTTTTTCAACGCTACAGAGAAATGAGTCTTGGTCGTAGGTTGACCTTCAAAATTCTCAAATTGCTTCATTTTCATTAATTTTTGAGTGAAATATTGCATAAAGCTTCACCTATCTGTTACTCTGAAAAAAATACTGAACACGTCCAGAAAGAAACCCTCTAGATTTTACAATATTTCAAAAACCAATACTTCCCATTGCTCGATTCTTTAAACAGAAAGTTGAAAATTGATTTTAAATTTACGAAATGAAATTTCAAAAGAATCGTAGGTATCTGCTTAAGTTTGCTTCAAACATGAACAGCACTCTCCATAATTATTTGTACTTTAAATTCTCAGTTTCATTTCGTACATAATAATTAAATTTTTACGATGTAGCAAAATGTGATATGAGTGTAAGTAAATTAAGCATTTGAAAATGAGGGTTAAATGTTACGTTGAATTTAACTGCTCGTTCATTCATACCGTAAATGTTTTTAGGTAGAATTTTAACATCAAATTATAAGTCTTCATTCAATGTTTTTATTTATTCGAGACGTAAAAATGTAAACGTGTGATTTTCCAAGATAATTAGATCAACATGACTAATTAAATTGATATTTTTACAGATTGGATTAACATCTGTGCCAAGAGGATGAAATTATTTACTGCCACTTTGACAATGAATTTAGAAGCGAATCGTTGTAGTAGGTCTAATTTTTACTTTTTTTTTACTACTTCATTGAAAAGTGTAAAACGATTATAAAAATATATATTTTTATACAATTGATTACAAAAATAAATAAATAATACACACTCGTACCGAAAAAGTATTTCGTGTAAATAATACTCGTAAAATGTACAATTTAACAAATTCTTCGATATGCGAACCCAACGATTAAATAAATTATAGTAATTTTGAACACAAAATCACGCCAGCTCGCGTTCGGCGTTTACTCTTCCTCTATATATGTGATCAGCATAAAATAACTCCTTGTTTATATCATTAAAGTTTTTCCTTTTTTTTACGAGCTCGATTCGTTGGTAGCCAACGAAACATTTCAAACAGACCAGAACTTTAAGTGTTAGTTCTGCATGGTATCTTTATCCGCTAAAAGCACACGCACTCCTGGACTGACCTTTTATTTCGTACGTTTCAAAGAAATAGGTACCTAGTACCGAGTTGATAAATAGCATTTTCACTTGCGTATATAAAATGTTGTGTAAAAAAAAAAAAACAGAAATGAAAGCGAAACGCGAAAATAATTCTAGCGAATGAAATTTTTTCGTCAGGAACTGATCAGATTATTTCCATTCGGTAGATTTGAATTCACGAAAGGTATTTTTGTTTTATTATTCTTCGAAGGATTTTGCCGGATGGATTTTTCGGAATTGAGTCGACAAATCTGACACCTCCTAATTTTTTAAACGGTGCTACTCGTTCGGCGACGAAATCTTTCAATTCGGATTCGGTAGCTGATGTTCCCCTTTTCAAGACTACGAAACCGAGTGGCTTTTCACCGGTTCTGTCGTCTGGTACGCCTACGACTGCTGCTTCCATGACGTTCGGGTGGTTTCTTAAGACAGCTTCTAATTCGGCCGGTGGTACCTAAACATATCGTGATATTAGTTTCGTGTATCGTAGAGTACGATGGAAGAAGATATGAACTATGAATACGTACTTGAAAACCTTGTACTTTAATTAGTTCTTTGATACGTTCGACGATATAGAATCTGCCTTCTTCGTCGTAATAACCTACGTCTCCTGTGTGGAAATATCCTTCGTCGTCGATAACTTCTGCGGTGGCATCGGGTTTATTGTGGTAACCTTTCATTATCTGCAAATACAATTCATGATGTTAAGCACCTACAATATATCCAATTTAGATAATAGACACTTGTAAAATGACACTCACTTGTGGGCCTTTTATGCAGATTTCTCCATTTTCTCGTAAACCTCCAAGAGTTCCATCAGATTTGACTATCTTAGCTAATGTGCTACGAATTGGTACACCCAAACTTTTGTAATCTTGTTTGATAGCTGGTGATACAAACACCACTGGAGAAGTTTCCGTTAAACCATAAGCTGCGACAAATTTACGATTAAAATAGGTGATTAAAAATCAAACTAGCATTTAACATAGATAAGTTGATTACTCACCTTGGCAAAATCTGAAGTTATTGTTTGTTCTTGCGATCAATCTTTCAGCATCATCTGCACTAACTGGTCCAGCGCCGTTGATCATGAATCGAAGACGACTAAAATGATCTTTGGTAACTAATGCATTTTGGCCAAGTAATAGAACAACTGGAGGTACCGCGTATAATACTGAAGCCTGCGTAAAACCGAATAACATCGTTGAATAATTCATTCGAGTTTGAATTTTTCTAACGTACGTATTCATTACAAGTCGTTGTTACCTTTTTATCTTTCAAGATTGAAAGGAAACCCGTCGTTTCGAATTTCGGCAAAGAAACTATTTTACATCCATTACTGAGACCTCTGAGTAATATTACTGATAAGCCATAAATATGGAAAAATGGTAAAATTCCTGGAATAACGTCTTGATGGTCTTCTGCAATTTTCAAAAGATACATTGTAAGCTTATTTGGAAAACAAAATCGATAGGTAGAGATAAGCTTATCTATTATTATTCTAGATTCGCCAAAAGCTGAAACTCAACAAGTTTGACATGACGCTTATTGCAAATCATCTAGTGCTCGAATATTTTACACGGCTCAATAACAAGCAGAAAACATGAGATAGGTACGAACATTGAATTCATTTACATATGAATAATGCTTCAAAAGTACAACCTATTTCAAGAATACAATACTGACATTCCAATGAATGTATTTACATCATTTTAAGCGACCTTATTCAATGTCCAATGATTAAAGCACGAAAATAATACCCATGTCGTTCTTAATCAAGTTAAGTAGGTAACTTAGGTAATAATAAATGGCACGATAACGTAACAGAAATACACGAAAACTCTTTCGCATAAACTTACTCGAAGCCATTTGAATATGTCCAATTTCTGGATGTAGAACTTGTTGAAAGTTAGCAATAACATTTCTGTGTGTAAGTTGAACTCCTTTCGATAAACCGGTAGTTCCACTCGAGTATGGCAAAAAAGCAACATCATTCAGAGTTCGACTAGGTTTGATATCCAAAATTAGCACATTATCGGAAATCATATCTTTGTAATCTGCTGTGCCACTTGGTGCGGATACGGATTTCGAATTAAAATAATTCAAAGTTATCAAACGCAGGTTAAATGGCGAATTGGTTTTAGCTTCTATTAATTTTTTGGCATTTTCCAATTTCTGAATATGTTCTGGAAGTGTTAGCAATGCGGTAGCATTACAGTCGTTGAGCTGATGAGATAATTCGTCTGTAAACAGAAATATAAATATTCCATTAAGGCATTCCTTGGGAATGATATTTTACAAGTATTCTTCAAAAAGCAACGCTACACTACTGTTTTAGCGTTAAATTTATCGACCGAATTAAGATTACTTTCACGTATACCGAAACTACGTAGGTACTTGAAAGTTTAAAGACGGAAAGTTATTTTTCTATAGGGTTGTTACTCACAAGGTGTATATATTGGGTTTATGGTGGACACGATTAATCCGGCTTCCATTGCACCTAGAAGTATGACCGGGTAATCGGGCACATTTGGTAACATCACAGCTAAGACATCGCCAGGTTTGAAACCTTGTTTACGAAGAGATGATGCAAATCTTCGGCTCAAAGTTCGTAATTGCGAAAATGTGTACTTTTGACCGGTCACTTGGCATTCCTGTAAAATAGGTAATGTTTGTGTTTAGATATTTATATTTTTCACAATTAATTGTGGCTGATTACGAGCTGATTCAATCAACTATTATATTAAATTCAATACAGTCATAATGTTATCAATTGCTCATTACAGTTGGGAGAATTTCCGAGACCATTTAAACACGTAAATTAATGATTTATATGCCATCATTAGGAAGAGGCACTTACCCAGTAGGTAGGTACCTACCTAAATGAAAATAAACATGACGTAGTCATTTTCCAATTAAAGTTTTTCATTATTTCGACTCGAGTGCAAATTATCTACGAGAACTTCACTTATTATGGCCGATAAAGTAAGTATAAAAATCAAATTTCAATGAATGTTTCTGAACAATTTTTCATCAGCGTATCTCAACGTTATCAATTACCAAAAAAACAAGTGATAAATTGTAAGCATTAAAAATGTCACACAAGGTACTTATTTTTGAATTACACACCGTTGAATGGATTAGAATGAAAATAGCAGCAGACGAATAGCCTTGAGAACACCCTTGAAAATATTTTTTAAATAATATTTTCCATCATTAACAACACGAATACAATTATTTGTCGAATCAAAAGATTTTACAATTTTCGAATAACATGAATTCATAAACCATTCTGCAAAAATTTTTGCAGATGGTATCACTGATACAATTGTATAAGCACGAGGGTTGAATACAATCAAACTACAAAATAGCTTGGAAATTTAATTACGAAAACAACGAACTTTTTGGTGTTGTTCGTATTAATTAGTAAATTGTTATTTTAATTGTGCAAATTTAAAATCGAAATAAAAAGACTTATATTTCTGGACTATAATTAATTCGAATTTGAAATAATCAAATTGGGATTTTGAAAAGGTTTGAAAGTGAATGCGAATGAAATTTATTTTCCATTTCATGCAACAGTGGAACTGGAGATAATGGCGGAGCACTGGGGGAGACTGTTTTCTCAGTTTTTCGTGTTTATTTTCATTAATAATAGGAAACGTTTTGGGTAATTTGTTATATAAAAGTGCATATGAAACAAGCGAGTAATTGTTCCAAGTACAGCATCTCTGCACCGTTCAAGCCAAACACACTGGAATATGATTCATTGCCACCGTAGAATCGCGGTATTTAACGGAGTAATCTTTTGAAATTGTTATCGATAAATTCGTATTGTAAAAAAAGACGCTGCAGAAGGTGAGAAATTAAACTTTATCAAAGTTATGTACCTAGGAAAAGTTTACGCCGAAAGCATTGAAGTTGAGATTATGAAGTTCCGTCGACTTACTTAATGATAACTTATCGCGAAAGTTACCCGAGTACAATAAACTTATTCAAACATATCACATATTGTTCTAACTTGGTTATATATTTTTTGAATTCTAGCTGCATTGCGGATATTTATACTGTCTGGAAAGTAGGTAGGTGCCTGCTAGTAATGCATCTTTTTCGAGACCGTATATGTAACGATACCGACGTAATGGAAAATTTAGCCACGGTAATATCCAGCCAAGGCACGAGTTCCTTCGTGATAAATTACAGATAATCACACCATACGAGATACTTACTAAAGCTTCAAAATCCGCCCATTTATCCAAATTCTGCCAAACGTATTGATCGACGGTCAAGTTCGGTATAACAATATCCGGATATGGAGACTTTACGATGCCATCGGATGCAACAGATGTTTCGTAAGCTGGCTGCTGTAGCGTAGAAAGATATCGCCGGCTGGATGCTGATAATCTGCCGACGGTTTGATATTTACCGAGTAAACGTTGGTGTTTTTTTGCATTTTGTTGTATTAGGTAGAACCAGAGTCTTTGCGATGTCTTCATTTTGAAATCTAGAAACAAAGCCGAAGTTACTATCTGCTACGAAGTATTCGTTACAATGATTAATTGCTGTACGCATTCATTATCTACTTTTTGAACACATGTACCCAACCTAATGAAGTTCGTACGTCGTTTGTTATATTCACTATGTATATTTTAAAGAAATACTTCGTCACGAGGTTAAAAGATAACGTGATACTTTTTGTTTCAGTGTTTACTAGTATTTTACGATGGTACTGAACTTGGAGAATTATAGTGAAACGATTCCTCATCTATTAATAATTTAATTGACCTCAATTAACATCGTTTTATCAGAACGTAGTCGTACTTCGGCACAAACACGTATGAGGTACTCAGACTTAGATGTACGTGGTGAGTATCTAACAAGGGAACCTTGACAACTCGTCACCTCAGATCGAGCTGAAATTTGGCTCACTTGAAGAGCATGCCATCCAGACCTTACAACCAAATTTTGAGCTGCCGAAGTTGATTTTTCGATTTTTGGCGAATTTTTGAAAATATAGCGAACCCATTGGTACATCAACTTTTTGCAAATACGGTATATTTTGAGATTAAATTCCGAAACTCGGTATGTATACTGAAGTTGACCCCCCGAGTCGATTGCGACCATTTTCAAAGCAATCTGAAGCCTCCAAGAAAAGTTGGTTTTTCTCCAGCATTTTGGAATCGCTCTGGAAAGCGTTGTAATCAACTTCGGCAGCTAACAATTTAATTCTGCTGTATATTGTTAGTTGATTAACATGGTTGAATCTATAGACACTGGAACTACAAGATGGACAACTGGTGGGCACAGACGTGAGGGAATT
>FIZU01063309.1:0-10223 GCA_900064475.1 Pseudococcus longispinus
ATTTTCTTTCATTGGTTTCATTCATGAGATTGACAATAATAAATATTAGATACCTAAGTATGTACACAAATTGAAAATTAATGATCAAAGTTCAAAAGAGTTGAGTTGAAGTGAAAAGATTTCTTAGGGAGTCGCATAAGAGAGTCGCAAGGGAGTCGCATGAAAGAGTCGCAAGAGAGTCGCGAATTAAAAGAATCGAACTGGGAGTCCGATCAACATTGTGTAAGAGTCGTATTTGATGGAGTCGCGATTTTATTTATCAAAGAATCGCGACTAAAGAATCGGTCGCCCCAACTCTGCTACCAGGGGGTCAAAAAGTTGCCGATTGCTAAAAAATTTCGATTTTTTTTAAACCCTACACGAGTACGAGTTACTATTACCATACCAAAGTCGGTCTCTGCAATTTTTTCGTTTTTAATCAATGCACGGGGTGTCCCATTTAAAAGGTCGATGGTTTTGAAAAAAAAAATAACACTTGGACGGCGAAAAGCTCGAAAACTTATCCTCGTACTTATAGTAGAAAGTCATAAAAGAAAGGGAATTTTACGTTCTACAATTTTCGTCCCTCGCATTTTTTTCGCGCGTTAGTTTTGTCAGAAAATCAACGTTTATAGGAAATATACGAAGTCGATGATTTCAAAAATACAACAGCCAACTTTGATATCAAAAAATAAATAAAACTCGTATGAGAAAAAAAATTTAAAAGCCCCAGGTACATTTTTCATCCCACTTCGAGTCATAGAGATGCGCCGTAGAAAATTTTAGACACCTAGCTCGAAGAAGGACGAAGCTAAAGGTTGCTTAAAGTGGGATCAATTTTGAAAAAACAGTGTTTTTTGCCACTTCTTGGTAGTGCAACCTGCCTGGTACCTCGGTCACCCCCCCCCCCCACAGCTCCATCTTCCTTCGAGCAAAGGGTGCATCTCCAACTCAAAATAAACCACTCCCTTGAATTTGGTCAAAATCCGAGGGAAGTATGTTTTTTTTTTTTCACTCTACCCTAATCTACAAGAGCGTAGTACGCGTACGTTATTTTATTTTCGTATTGCAAGTACTAATAAGCGTATTGCGTATGTACTTAGACCTGTATACTCATTTATCTATACTATGTAGATACTGGGTACAGGTACCTACCACTAATTATTTATACCTAGATCATTTAGATACTAGTATCAAGTACGAGTATATATGGAGCTATGGATGGAAGGCAGTAGATTAGATTAGATTCTAGGTAGTAGGTAAGAGATACACGCGAAAGAAGCGGCGGTGCGGCGCGGCGGTGGCGAAAAATTAATTAATTCGTCGTTGGTGTAGCGCAGCGTAGCGCCACGAATAGATAGCCGACAAGAAGGAGGCGAAGTCCCGAGGCGGAAATGGGCGGTGGGCGTTTCACAATTTAATTCAACAACGGCCACGGTGCGAATACGTTTAGGTATTTTGAGCCAACTTGAGCCTGCCTCATACGAGAACGCTGGAAAGGGAACCGACCACTGAGCGCCGTGCATCGCCACTTTGCCAGCTTATGCCACTGCCGTCGCGGTAAGGTGCTCCTACAATCGTGTGTACAGTTCTTTACTTTCTACTTTTACCTACGAGTACAACACGACTGCGACTGCGACTGCGACTACGACTACGACTATGACTCACTACCTACACGAATGTAAGTAGGTAGTTAGGTACGTAGTAGTTGATTTAACTGAATGTGAGAACTAACATAAGTTCACGGAAGACGGAACGTGCGCCTGCCGTCGAAGGCGTAACTTGGCGGGGTAAATGGATCAAGGGGGACAGCTGCCCCCGCCAATAATTTTCCATATACACTTAGAACATATAGTTATGCTAGAAAATTTCAAGAGGAAAAAAAGTCGGGAAAATGATGAAATTTCAGCTTTTGGTTGCCTTTTCCTTGCTAAATTTTTCGCTCTCGCTTTTGAAAATTTTCATGTAAAATCATATTTCCTTTCGCATCCTTTCAACGACTGCCTGACTACACTACATGCCGTCATTGAATGACAAAAAAAAAAACTCGCCTATACAATATAGTAACAATCACGTACGTTATCGCGTATTTAGTTTCTAAACAATTGCCCCCCCCCCTCCCTCACAGTATTTACCCCAAATTACCCTTATGATTACCTCTAGTCGACGAACTGTGTGCACTTAGCGGACAAGCTGTCGCTACACACGTACGAGTTTCAGCAACACTCGAGGACAGTGACGTATTTAGGGGAGGGTTAGGGGGGTCTGGACCCTCCTTTGGCGACTGAAAAGTTGGAAAAATGATGAAAGTTGAGCTTTTAAATGTTCTCTTCTCAAAAAAAAAAAAAAAAAAAGTTGGCTCTCGCTTCGCTCGGGTGCAATACATTCGCTTAGATGTAGTAAAATAACGGGTACCTATTTTTAAAAAAATTACACGAAGATTTTTTCACGAAGACCCCCTCCCCTTCCACCCATTCTTAGCCGGCTATCTGGCTACGCCACTGCACGAGGAACAGTGTAACACATAGGACGCGAACGTATTCGTCGAAAGTGTTTACATCATCTCCAAAATTGGGTAATCCCCATTTCTCGGTAATGACTCGCAGACATTTTGTCAGACTTCAGAGATTAGACTTTTCGGACACGAGGAACAGTTCGCAAATCGCGCTAACTTTTAGAAATTTTCCAGACTTGGCATAAAAAGTAGAAGCGTAGTTATTCTATGTTTTATACTTTCGTAAGTAGTATGAAAACAGAACCAACCAGTGAGGTGTAGGGAATAGGGAACGGAGCCCCACTGGCGGCGCCTGAATTTTTTGTTTCTGAATTTTCCAACTTGCGGATATACCTAATTTCATTTTGTTGGAAAAAAGGCGATAGTAGAGGAGTCATTTCAAGTTCAAGCGCTCAATTTTTTTACTTTTTTTACTCCTTCAATTTTTGATCGCAACCCCTTCTGAATCCTCATTTTGCCCCTTCTCAACTAGGTTCAGGAATAGCGACGTGCACGTACAAATTTTAGTTTGCCGACCCTGTTGTGTTACCGTTGCGGTTGCCTTTGTTGTACCCCGTTATCTGTAGAGTAAAACTTCCTACAAGTACGCATCTAACACATTTTTTGCTCCTCCTCCCTGAGTATTCTACCAAACAAGATGAAACTTCAATGGTGAAATGAGGCAGCCTCGAGGTACACAACTGCGTACTTGCGTTTGGCTCTCCGCCTCTCCTCTCTGCACAAATACGTAATTTAAAAAACCCTCGAATGCGTATACTTATAGGACACCCCCATTCCTTTAAGTACGCATGAGCTCAAATATCTTGAAATGAGTTCAAACGAATTATTTTGCATTAAAAAAAAATCCTAATATGCACGCACCCCCTTCCTATAATAATAAGTACCTACTCGTACCTTGAAACGAATTATTTTGGTAAAGAAAAAAAGGAAACCTTTTCATTATTTCGTTAGAAAAACAAATGAAAAATGATTAAAACGAACCCGAGTACAACTCGGTTAAAACTCAAATAAAACTCGAATAAAATTCATTTGCCGCATTATCATACGCTTACGAACGTAAGTTTTCCAGCGCGTACTTATAAGCAATTTGAACCGCGAACAGTAATCCGCTCGTTGCTGTTTAAATAAAACTAGTTTTTGATATGTTCTTATACCAAAATGTAGCTGAAAAAATGACGAATTTAACGGTATATGATATTTTCTTTTTCAGGGTTTCCTTTTCGTTGTTATTATAGTTTCTACGATAGTCAAAAAGTTGAAAATGAACAAAATTCACAACGTACGTAAATTTTTCAATTTCACTCGGAATCCACAGTCGTTATTAGAATCAAACGAAATCTCCAATGTGGTCGAGGTTCGTGAAATACTAAGTTGTGACAACGTTGATATTCAAAAATTGTATCATCAACTGCCCCAAACTAGCTGCCGCGTACTCATAGGCAGTGCATATATGTATAGGAAGTCTTACCCCAGATATGGTACCCGCGTGCGTTGCTTATACCTATATCTATTACCTATCTACAGTCTATTACGCTAAGTATTTGGGGGGGGGGGGGGGTAGGCATGCGATACGAGTAAATCCAAAGAACGGAACATATTAGTGTACCTACCTTATATCTATAGGGGGAGGTATACGTGTCTAGCGATCAAGGTGTAGGTTGTGTAGGTATTCGTAGTTGGTTGGTAGGCAGCTAACTACATAAGTATATCGAATGCAGATGCAAATGCGGAAGACTAACCACCAATCAGCGCTACCGCAACGACGCAGTATCTGGCGACTTACGAGTATACGTTCGGACGCTTACGCTACATTACGAGCTCGAGGCATGGGCAAAGGGCCATCTCGTCGCGTTCGCAATTTTGAGAATCACTCCAATTTGTTGGAAATGCGCGTCTGAAGCCCGCAGGGCGTATGGCGATTGGCGGCGGCCGGCACGATGGTGTAGCGCGCAATTGCGCTACGAACATAAAAATACGTTTTACGATGGCGAAGCTTTGTTTCAGGAATCCGAGCGTAATATTAACTGGTTTTACATCAATCATACGATAAATACGACGAGCCGTCTGCGTTTTATGCGTTTTCTCCTCTTCCCCCTCCTCGCCCCGATGCCCGATGTCCGTAGCTTATTACCTATCTATTCTTCGTTATTCGTTCTGCCGATGCCGTTTTGTGCAATTCAGATTTGTTTTAGATTAACTGTCGGACATTACACGCTTAACGAGTTCTCTGTACTTTTAAAATCTTTAATTACTATAATACGTACTTATGACGCGGCGGCGCGGCGCGGCGCGGCGGCCGCTCTCGCACATCTTGTATTCGTAAATCGTAATACTCGTACGAGTGCCAGCGCCATGCCTGCCATTGCCAGTAGTACCGCTATAAATGTGGTTGGTACTCGCGTATGTGTTTACGTCAAGTACGAGTATATTTACGCACACATACCGCGCGTCGTAGGTAGGTAGGTATGTGTACGGTGTGTCCGGGCACCTAGCAGGATTGATTCCAACTCCGAGCGCAGGGTGGCCGTGGCAGCTTGGCCACTGTCGACAGTCGACAGTCGACAGCATCAGCAGTCGCTGCATTGCCTATATCTACGCATTGCATTTGGCCTGGCCATCTGGTATTGGTAGGCTAATCCATTTCTGGACAACGCGAATGCCAATAAGCCCAGTACGAAAATCTACTCGTACGTAGGTATCTGCTGTCTACCACCTACAGCTTACCTCGGAGGCAACTAGTATAACCGTAGCGATGTTCAGTTTTTCGAAAAGTAATTTTTGTGAAAAGAAAAGTGAAGAGTAAGGAAAAGTGCTAATACTGCTGAGAAAGAGGCCGCGTGGGGTATCGTTTTAAAGCTCTCATCGGAAGCTTCTCAAAGATGTCCTCGAAAATGAAAAATAACGGAAAACTTTTTCATCGCATCTCATTTTCGTGAAATACGCATTTTTTTAAAAAGTACAAAAAACGAACAAACAATTTCACCAGTTTTGGCGGCTTGTTTCACTCGAGAGTGAACAAAACAATCCAGGAATTCTTCAACCTGGTTGGTTTATCCTTATCATAAACAAAGGACATTTGCTCAAAATGGGAATAATGCTATTTTGTTTGTTCACTCTCGAGTGAAACAGATTAGACGAGTTGATAAATTTCACCCGCGCGCGCCGAAGAATAAATTGATACGTCGCGTCACTCGACTTTTTTCATTTCCGAAAAGTACTTTTCACCGACCAACTTTTCTTTTCACAAGTTTTCAACGAACACCTTCGAGTATAAGTCTCGCAAGTGCGGACCTACTTGGTGCATAGAGACGTACACGTACCCTATTATATGAAGTAAAATTGAACGCGTACTTCTGCCGGGTAGCTGACTAAACCTAGACTTCACCAAGTACAAGCTGCTCTCGTATATACCTCTACTTAGTGCAGCGTCGACGATGGAATCGGTGTATGTAGTACACATGTAAATGTACCTAATGTTCGCAAAGCGCGCAACTTAGAAGACGGATACGAGTACGATAACGATGCGATGCGATGCGACGATACGCGACACCGAATCTGGCGTCAACGACCGCCGAACTGAATCGAACCGAACCGCACCCCACCGCACCACTCCGTTCCTCCACAGTCTTGCCTAGGATATGACTAGCGATAATCATCTCTCATCTGTGGCCGCTGCGGACGACTTGGGCTACGCGGCTACGGATGGGATTAATATTCCTTCGAATGGTCCACATTTTATAAAAATAAAACCAAGGCGCGCATAACGCTGCGCGACCGCGACTGCCTCTGTCACCTTACGGTGTTGTGGATACAAGCACAAGCACAAGCACAAGCAGAAGCAACAAAAACGCAGCAACGTCGTTAGTCGTTCCCAGTTACCGCATTTTACCACGCTCCATTGCTCGCAAACTGTTTGAGTGTTAATTTACAATGGTTAGATAGCAGCTCTGCTCTATGGATTGATGAGTTCGAGGCGAACGAGCCACGGGCCATGGGCCATGGGCCATGGAAGCGTACCATGTACCGTGTACGCTTCTAATATCCCATACCCAATACCTATTAGGTTTGTACTACGCCTATGTACGAGTATCTACGAGGGGATCTATACACGCGGATACCGAGTATACGTGCGAACACAGCATCGCATCGCATCGTATCGCACCGCACCGCAGCTCGCAGCCCGTAGCGGCGATAACGCGATGCGACGTCTACGAATGAGAATTAAGAAGATGTTATTCCGAATATCAAGTGAACCGTTTCCGAAACTCCCAAATGCCATGCCAGCGTGGCTACGACCGACCTAACGTTATACTTGTACCTAACTCGGCAGTCACCAGTCCATTCACTTGTCTTGTACGCGTTACCAATTTACCACTTAACGGCAACGCATCTACGAACCGCGACCCGCGACCCGCGAAAACGAAAATATACGAATACCATCGTCCAACATTCTCGCACTTGGGTGAAGTAAAGACAAATGCAACGACTGCCACCCCACCAGCCCCGCCTCGCGCCCTTCTCAATCCACACAACACATCGAAACTTTGGCCATTCCAACGCGTCAGCCCATTCCGATTTTTACCGGCAAATTTCAACTACTTTAATTTGACGCAGGTCTTCGGTACCTACGAGTATGCACTTAGATAAAAGTAATTAGATACCAACGACGAAATTTTTTTCAATCGAGAGAGTAATGAACTCGAGCAGTTGAAATTTCGGCAACGATCCTGGCGTATCAATTTTGTGACTTGTGTAGGGCTAACTAGACGTAGCCGTAGATATACTCGCGATACGAATAGATATTACGCGTATGTAATGTACTCGTACCTGCTCAGTACGCGTATCCGGTCGTCTACTCCTAGTCTACTCTGTAAAGTGTAGTATCTGCCAACTGCCAAGTATTTGTACCTACGTAAGGGAACGTGACATACACCTACGTCTACGTACGAGTGCCTAATGCCCATCACCTAGGCCGTTATTTACCGCGTATTCGATTCTTCAGCTCCAACGGTAACGCTGATCCGTCATCTCGTCCTCGTATACGAGTATAGGTACTCGTATTACGTAGGTAGAAGAACCCTGTATCTTGCGCCGCGCCACGCCGCGCCGTGCACCCATACCCTTATCACTACTACGTACATACGATGTAGTACTGTAGTAGGTACATATCTAGTTTGAAAACCCAAGAGACAAGGATAAACGACTAAACGCACCAAACAGTGATTAGGAAAACCAGCCAGCACCAGCGCCACATCTCGGTATGCCCGGTGCGATGTTTAGACTTGTGCCGATGATTGAGGTGGTGGGTGGCGCTCGCGCTCGCGCTCTCTCTCGCGGCTACCTACTTCCGTCATTTCGATTCTTACCAGCGTACTGACGTACCTAGTACCTACGTAGGTACCTATTATATTACGCGGACCACCTTGCTTTACTTCGTCCAATAAAAAATTCAATCGCTTAATAAACTCGCGACGCAACCTACGCCGCGCCATCGTTCGTCACTCGCCAACACCGCCATCATCGACTCGACTTGTACTTGGAAGACGTCTAGATGGGCCAATAACTGCAATTGGCAAGAATTGAAATTGGAACCGAGTGGAATAGGCGTAGAATTTCAAGTTACACCGTACGAGCACACTGCACAGGAGTAGGAGTAGGTACCAAGTGTAGGTACACCTACACGAATACGGTACAGCTCGTACGGCATCGCATAAAATACGACCAAAGGTAAAGAAGACGTTGCTCGAAGAAATGGCGCGACGCGACGCGACGCGATGCTAGTCGTAGCCATCGGATGCGCTTGACGTCTCATTTAAATATTATGCTAATCGACGCGGCGGCGTTTAAATGATTGCTTTCTTATTCGTCGTTGGTACGCTGGTAGTTGGCGATGTGTAACTTGCGTACGTGGATCCCGTCTACATCTACAAATACACTCGATACCCATTCACTCCGCAATTGGCACCTATGGAGTCGTGTAGCATACACTCCTAATAGTCCATCCCTGGACACACCAACCGAGTGCGCACTCGCCGCTAGATGTTGTAGTGTAGAGTCATTCCTTCGAATAAACACTTTACACAAAACCGGGGAACGAAACCGTAATATCTAAGAAAATAATACTTAATTTTTCTTGGTAACTACGTTTTGATACGCGGATTATGAAAAATTATTAACACCGAGGACCGCGTAGGTGAAAAATTGAAAATAGGGAACCCCCTAGAACACCATTTTTGCTTAAAGGTGGAGGTATTGGAGGCGGAGACGAAGGCACAAAACCCACCCCCTCCGGAGTCTCCGAGTACGTTTTTGGCGAAATGCAGGCGCTAGTACCATACTAGCACTAGCACTCGATTCTGTGCTCAGAAACCTCAGAGGTGGAGGCAAATGTGACCCTTGGAGACTCCACTTTAGCTCGCAGGTATAGGTGGAGAAAATAAAAGCAATACACGGAGGTGGAGGCAAGTGGAGGCCCGGTCCCCGACTAAAACCAGTGCGCCAGCACTTAGCATGGAAGAATCGTAGTCCTGTAGGTTGGTACGTAACAAACTCGTATCTTTTCTACGCTACGTACCCGTCAAACATTTTTTAGCAGCGCTGCTATTTTTTTCAACCCTAACGATTTCAAGTAAATAATTCAGTTGTACGGGTGTAAGGAAGACACGAAGTATAGTCCGCGCGGTTTATTTACGCCATGTTTTTTAATTATTTGTCGCGGGTTCTCGCGAGGCAGCAAAATTGTTTCGAAAACTCAGCCGCATACATAAATTGCACGGACTATAGTTTTAAAACTGCTAATATGAAAGTAATTCGCGACTAATAATCAAAGGTCGTGAATTAGAAACATCTAGTCCTGAAAATGGGCGCCAAAATAGCCTCGGCGGCTAAATGAACAATACGTTTTAGTCGCAAAAATTCTAATTCACGAGCAAAAAACGACCAATTTTAGTCGTGAAATGTTTGACGGGCAGCGGACTACGATAGCCGGCCTTTGGAACTGGAACATTTCTGGACACGCGGCGCCGGTTATAAACTAGACATTTCACATTTCTCTCGACCTCGACGATGTTACATCGATACACTGTCCATTACACGCTGTTTCGCGCCCAAGAGGCTTAAATAGTAATTACGAAGCAGTGTTCCACCCCTATCTCTCCATTTCGAGAGATTTTTTCGCACACATCGTAGTCGCGCCAATCAATCACATTCACATATCAAACCATATCGAGACATTGGTACCATTTTATGCGGATGTGGGGGGTGGTATAGTCCCGCTATACAACGTGTACATACACCTCAGTCACCAACAGATCAACGCCAACGTTGGGCTAGGCAGCAGGTTAACCACTAGGTAGGTGCATCGCCGTTCTCTGCCCAACTACTACCTCTACTCTATGAGCCGAACCTGACGAAAAATGGCCGAGAGGGTTGAAATCAATTAGCGTCTACCTATAGGATTTTTTTAAGCTGAATCCGAATATGACAGTCTGCCAACGCGCAGGTGCAGCCAAAGGGGTGCCAGACCGGGTCAAAGCGGGTAGAAATCGCGAAAAATCGTAAAAAAATCAGGTATATTCGCCTTATAATTGACTTGAAAAGGGATTGATCATTCAAAATAGTTTTTACTCGCGTAATTTTTCATACCGAGTCCGAATATAATGGTCTTCCAAACCCCAAGTGTCGCTAAGACAGTGGCAGACTTTGTAACCTAGTCTGCCACTGTCTTAGT
>FIZU01063317.1:0-16988 GCA_900064475.1 Pseudococcus longispinus
ATGTTCAGACAATAGCCCCATTCATCGCTAGCAGTCCATATCTATAAAGTCAATGGTAATTAATACCCAAGTAGCAGTAAGGCTATCATAAGAAAAAAAAAATCCCTAAGTTTCCCAAATGAATCACTCAGCACGAACGCTGAACATTATTTCAATGTTATTTTTTTTAGGGTACTTTTTAGTTAAAATTTTGAATTACTAGAAATTTGGCACATCTCAATTGATTTTCATAAATTCATTTATTTATTGAAATATATTCATCGTTTTGATTTCGGTACAAAGAATTTTTATTATTGCATCACTGCTTTTTGGGTACCCATAGTACCTACCTATAATTAATTAGACACCTGATAGATACAAGTGACTGATAAGACATTGAGATAACAGATAAGAGTAGTAATACGGAGATTGAACTTCACTCGTGTTCCTTGAATTTTCCTAGAAAATTGATCATTCTCATACCAACAAGTATAAAAAAATTTGAAAAATTTATCTGTCGCGGCAGAATACTTGAGAATACTTACGTAAAAAGAAACTAATTACACAATCATGAAATTGCCAACGGTACGAGTTATTTATTTTCACACTTGAATAATTAAGTATACTTGGTAAAGCTAATCCAGTCGTGTCGCGATTATTGTTTATTATATTAATTTTAACGATACAGATTAGCGAGAAAATATCGCCATTAAGATCTTAATTTCGAACACTGTTACGAATACTTCTCGTCAAGTCTACGCTTTTTGATTCAATTAGGTACTACATTATGTAATCGAATTGCTAATTGTTTCCTTTGTAGAGTTTGATTGGGTTTTCTTTTTGTAAAAGCTTTAGACTGAACGAAATAACGAAATTATCGAGCGGAGTAAAATGAATTATAAACTTTGAATTTTCACAATTATCAAATTCAAATTCGTATTATAAAATTAGTGTCTAAGAATTAGACGACATATTAAGTTATTAATTTTACGTATTTTTCTTCTTTTTTTTTTTGCTTCAAAACAGTTCCTTAATAGTTTCCGGATTAAACCAGGTATACCAAAGTGTGGCGAGATTGATTAAATTATGTGATGATTTGCTAATTTTGGGCGAGAAAGCACTTAATAGAGAATACGTGACGGAAACTGTGCATTTAGTCGAAGACGCGGTTCAGGTATTACAATTTATTCTATTGGTAGGCTTAGTATACTAAAACTAGATCTACGATATTAATCGAGTTTTTCAACTTGTACGTTTAGAATTTGGTAACTGTCGCCGGTGATAAGATTTCGGAGCGAGAAAACCGAAGCATACAAAGTGAGAGTAGTACCAGTAGTAGATGTTCAACGGTATCCAGTGATCCGTCACATTATCGAGTATCATTACCAGAGATAACCATGTCTCCGAACGAACGACAATTATTAGAGCAAACTACGCACATGGTTTTGGAAAGGCATTTACCATCGCATCGTATTCACGTGCAAGAAACGATCGAAACACCGCCGCCAAAACCTCCGCTACCTAATCGGTACCTTATCATATTACCCTCTAGGTACTTTTTCGCTTTACCGAAACTGAAAACTCATATGCGATGATTTATTATGACAGAACGGTCGGCGAATCTCCTCCGCCGTTACCGCCGAAGAAACGCAGTGCGAATTCAGCAAATGTTACCAATTCGTTATCTTTTGTTCCTGCAACTTTATCTTTAGAAAGACTTAGTATTAAATCGGATAATTCTTCGGTTACGTCGTTCGACTCGTCGAGCGGCGGCTGCCTAAGGATGGATTTGTCGGCCGAAGACTCGCCGTGCCCCGTTCGAAGTAAATAATTTTATCGGTCAATTGGACTAACCCGCTTACGGTGCCAACCGCTTCTGTTGTGTCCACGTTTCGAATATTAACAATGTTGAATTTGTTTAGTGGCTCGAGAACGCATATCTTCCTCATCGTCGAGTGGCTTTGTGTCGTTGCGCGATTCTAGTCATTGTTTCACTGAACAGCAACAACAAGGGTGTAGCTTTTTTACGAGCACGTCCGCCGTCGACGGTGTCGTAGTGACCACGTCTCATAGTGAATCTCATTACGCTACTACTTCGAGGGTTGTCTCGCATTTTACTAATTTTTCCTCTAGTGATGAAGTACGTCGTGTTGCGAATGCCGTCGGTCATCGGTGCATCGGTGTGCTGTAATGTTCGCTATCCTATGTTCCAGGTTCCTCCTGCTTTACCTTTAAAAACTAGAAAATTTACTCAAGGATTGATGAATCTGCAGCGCGAAGGTAGTCTTAATAATCATTCGTGCGTCGAGGGTATTCTAAGTAATGGACATAATGATTCGGGGAGTCCGCCGCCGTTGCCGTTGAAGAAGAAACATAGTAAGCATTTCATATGGTTTTTGAAATATACCATATACTATGTATTGTTGTTTCTGTTTGGAAATTATCTAATAGGGTGTTGCAAGTTTCGACTGGAAATCGAGTTTAATCGAAATAGTAGAGTAGAAGGTAGGAATATGGCCCAGGGTAGTGTAGTCCTATGCAGTTAGCATGAAAAAAGCAAGGTATACCTACTTCTTTTTTTGAACATGAGGTGACGTGTGGTTTTCCCTTTAGTAAGAACCAAAAGAAAATTTTAGAAGGGGCCATCAAAAATTGGAAATACCCTTATTTCTGCACATGAACGGTAGGGGTAGGTTTGGTATCATTTCCATATAATTCGAACCTTCTGAACTCGAATCCGTCATTTAGGGGTGGAAAACTAAAACTGGAACTGGAACTGAGAAGTGAGAACTGAAAAAAACTGGAACTGGAACTAAAATGTTTTTCAGTTTCAATTCCAGTTTTTCACTTTTTTTTTTGATTGTGCATTGCGAATTTTCGATGCGTTTGTTGTGTATGTGCTGTGTTTTTTTTGCCAATACCTGGTTAAGTGGTGAAAAATGAAAATTGAAATCAAAATCAAATCGTGATGTGGTGACTGGTGAGAAAGCACAAACCTAAAAAAAAGTGTTTTTACAATTTTCAATTGAAAATTTTTTTATCAAGTTTTTTTGCCCGCTATTTTTCAGTTTATTAATATTTAAAAAAAAAATTAAGTGGAACTGAAAACTAAAAACTGGAGCTGGAACTGAAACTATAATCATTTCAATTTTCCAGCCCTAAGTAGAAAAGTGGCACCGTTGTGAAATTTGTATCCCGGAAAATAAACAATTTTTATATTTAAAAAAAAAATGGTAAAATCACAATTTTTCATTTTTTGAGCCCTGTAGGAGTGACCAATTGAATCAAGAAACATGTCTTCAGCAGAAATGGAAAACCGAAATAATTTCAGTTTCAGTTTCATTTTTCAGTTTCAAGGATTTCAGATTCAGTTTTCAGTTTTAGTTTCAGTTTTGAGCATTTCAGTTTCAGTCAGGGATTGAAAACTGAAACTTAAAATTAATGGAACTTTAATGAAAAAACTGAAACTGGAACTTGAAAAATGAAAACTGATAACTGGAAACTTTAGCTGGAACTGAGATGAATTGCAGTTCCAGTTTTGTTTGCAACTTTGTTTGTATTGTTCAATTAAAAATATAAAATACATAACATAATGTTACGAAAAACTGAAAAAGTGCAAAATTAAAATTACATAAAATCAAAATTTTCAAAAAAAAAATTGAAAAAATTCATTTTTTTTCAACGTTTTCTGAAAAAATATGATTAACCTGCATAAAAACAGTTGAAAAACTAGTTTTCAAAAACTGAGAACTGATAACCGAAAACCGAAACTGAAACTGAAATGTAAAAACTGAAAACTGAAATATTTTGGTTTTTCCAACACTGCTTTTCAGTTTCACTTTTGAGTTACGGTTTTGGGTTTTCAATTTCAATTTTAGTTTCAAAATCTCGATATAATTGGTCAAGATTTTGAATTTTTTTTTGGTAGGCCATTTTCAAGGATAGAAAACTGAAATGATTTTTCGAGTCTGAAACTAAAACTAAAACTGAAACTGAAACTGTAACTGAAAGGGAAACTGAAAATGAAAACTGGAAATTAAAAGTGAAAAAATTATTACATAGTTTCAGTTTCAATTACAGTTTTTTTTAATTTTTTTTATCCTAAATACCAACTCTTGTTTCATTTCAAGGTCACGTTTGGTCATAGATAGAAAAGTGAAAAGTGAAATGAAACTGAAACCGATAAAACTGGAAATTGAAATGACTTTTCGAGACTGAAACTAAAACTAAAATTAAAAAATTAAAAATGGAACTGAAATGCTCAAAACTGAAAATTGAAACTGAAACCCCCAAAACTGAAAACTGAAACCCGAAACCGAAACTGAAATTATTTCAGTTTTCCATCTCTGACCATTTTACTTCCGCATTTTCAAAACCACTACTTTTTCTATGATTTGAAATGCAAAAAATTGTAACTACAAATGAAAAAGAAATCCTCCTTAAAATGAAACTAGACTATTTTAGAAACATTTTAAGACCTAGAAAGCTACGTTTGAACCATCGGATACTGATCTATGCAACAAAACAAAAAAATGGCCCATATTCCTACCTTCTACTATTGTGGTTGTGTACCAAGGTGCATTTTTTTATTGAAGTTTGGGTGAATTATGTATTATATTGCCAAAGGAATATTTAGTCTGTTTTCGTGTATCGTTCTTTGAAAATTTTATTTAAAAAAAATACGATTTTCGCCTTAGCTATTTTAATATTATCAATTATGTATAACCGCTTAGTTGATAATTCAAATACCTACGAATAATTTAATGGTTTGAATGTTTTTATTTTAATTTAGTGTTTCACTCTTTGGCATATTCCGGTAAGGCGATATTGGGTATCGCTTCGTGTTAGCTTGAATTTGCTTTCATGTCCTTAGTATTGAAATGAGCTTTAGTTCGTTACACCGAATCTGTATTTTGTACCAATGAACATTGTGGAATTTCATTTCATATTTGCTTCTGTCGGTTTTATTGTGTTGCTTTTCCTTACTAATGAAATATTTTTGCTTTTTGTTGCAAATGTTATTCTTGGTTTTTCGTATTCTTTCTTTTTATTCTGCTTATGAATGTAGAAACAAATGCACACAGCTTTGAAAAGTATAATAAGAGTAGATATTTTTTCAACTGGGTATAAAAAATAAGCGCGAATTATAATTTTTCTCCAAATGATACCTTCAACCTACATTACGAAATTCTCGATTACATTAATTTCGAACATTCGAATGAAAGATGTGGGTGGGTTGAATTTTAATTACGCCAAGATACGAAAAAATAATTGGTATCTATGATGAAAATTAATTTTATTTTATTAAAAGAAGCAATTAATGTTGTTTTAAATTTCATTTTGTTAGTTCACATTTGCTTCATTTTTTTTTCGTTAAATTGGCAATGAATTTTTTTTTCAAAGGTTCTTTTGAAATTTTTTTCTCGTTTATTTTTTTTCTAGTAGCGAGTGTTTAGTCTTCGGTATAATTTGTTTATATTTACGAGTTTTAATTGCTTTTTTTTGCATATTAAATAATTGATAATTTTGCGTGTTTTTGTACAGTTATGGCGTATATGGAAATGTTTGGGAATATTTCGCCCGGTAATACTAACGAGATGTTCAGACGTTCCATTGATAATTATAATATTTTACAAGCTGAATGGCAGGAACATGAAATGTTATTGACTTCAGCCCATTCCTGTTCCTTCGATGTATTTTGTTCTAGTCAAAGGTGCCAAATGTATTTATTTAATGATTTGTTATTTGCAAAGGAACCTATTGTTTTCTTTTTAATCTGAATTTAATGAAAACAAAACATAATCAGCTGAGAATTCCTATTCAAATGATTTTTTTTAACAATATTTCGTACAGTTCTTAGTTCATATATTAAATTCGTGTTTTTTATTTACTAGCAATAATAATTCATTGATTGAATCATCATCTCCACCGCCAGCGTTACCTCCAAGACGCAGCCAGCTGAACAGCATTGCTTCTAGTCAATCTCCGACGTCAACTTTAACGCCTACGTCACCGGTTCAATTATCCCAACCGCAAATGTACGTATATACAAAGCTATCTGCTTGAAGAAAAGCAGTATGCCGATTTCATTTTTTCTATTTTCAGCACTTTTGAGGAAATACCAAGAAGTCCGGTGAAAACTAGCCCCGTTAATAAAGAATTCATCAATAATATATATCAAGATAATATTGTCGAAATAAATGTTCCCGATCCTTTGGCTGAAACCGACGTTAGTCAGTGGATTGTGTTTAAGAGACCTGAAGAAGATGGTCCTGATATACGAGGAGGACATTCCGATGCACTCATTGTTTTAGCAACTAAAGCCAATAAAAATGGTAATTGCATTTTTGTAATATAGAAAATAATTTTATAAATCGTTATTATTTTACTGATTGAAAAAATTTATTAATAATTTTGCCGTCTTCAGAGGAGAGTGATGCTGGTAGGTTGATTTTATTTGGACATTTGTCGCGATAGTTTCTTCGTATTTAAACGATGATTATTTTTTTACAGACTTCTTGTATCAAGAGGCATTTTTAACTACATATCGTACCTTTATCACTCCGGTTCAACTGCTGGAGAAATTAATCGATCGATATCATCGGTTTGATACACCTAGTGATGCTGTCAGACAGCGAGCTGCCAGGGAGACGTTCTCATTACTTGTTCGCGTTGTTGGAGATTTAACGTTGGTGTTGGATTATTAATCATACGCGAATTTTTTTCATATTTCATTGTAATTTATAACTTTTTGTTTGATTTTTAGAATAATGGATTTAGAAGAGCACGTCGTAGCAATGCTCATGGAATTTGTTTATCAATTACTTTGTAGCGGTGGTTTGATCATGGGTAAAGCATTGAGGATTAAATTATTGGAAAAATATGTGGCTAAATTGCATTACCATTCGATGAAATCATTGAATGGATCGTTAACTTCGCAAAATATATATACGAGGTAAAGGAAAAGAATTGATTGCCTATTTTAAAATATTCGTTTGAAATTTGTTCTCATTTTCGTTATTTTGATTTTATTTAGACAATCGACCCTGTTGGATTTTAAATCGGAACACATAGCAGAGCAAATGACCTTATTGGATGCAGAATTATTCACTAGCATTGAAATTCCCGAAGTATTAATTTGGACGCAGGAACAAAACGAAGAAAAAAGTCCAAATTTGACTAGATTCACAGAACATTTCAACAAAATGTCCTACTGGTAAAATGAGACCATGAGAAGAATATTTTTACAATTCTGTACGATATTTGATATGTAATTTAACGCTCGATGCTAATTTCAGGGCAAGATCTCGAATTTTAGAACAAAACGATGCGAAGGATAGAGAACGTTATGTCATGAAGTTTATCAAAATAATGAAGCATTTGAGAAAAATGAACAATTTCAATTCCTACTTAGCTCTGCTTTCAGCTTTAGATAGCGCCCCAATCAGGCGACTCGAATGGCAGAAGCATATAACCGATGGACTGAAAGAATATTGCGCGTTAATTGATAGTTCCTCTAGTTTCAGAGCCTATAGGCAAGCTTTAGCTGAAACGCAGCCTCCTTGTATTCCTTACATGTAAGAATGATTCTATTATCTAACTACAAATATTGACCCTTTTTTGCCCAGTAGAGATATGATGAGTGTAATTTTAAATTTTTTATTGCATCATGTAGATTAAAGTTGAGTTGGTGCACGAGTTCATTGCCCTGGCTGAGGAGAGTGAAAAGGAGGCAAATGCACATTTTTTTCGATTTTTTTGGCATAATTTCGATCAGAAAGTCGTTTTTTTTTCAGTCTATGGCGTCCTGAGCCCAAAACAGATTTTTGGACTTGCCTCCTTATCACGCTTAGCCACAAATTTTCACCAGTGTAAATTTAAATTTCACACAGGAAATGGGATCGAATCAAAATCCCTTTCTTTCAATTTCCGGTGTAAGATTTGCTATCTCTCAACTACTCACTTTTGGAGCAGAAAGGAATTTAGTGCAAAAATTTCAATTTCTCCCCTCCCCGCCCCATTTTTTTATTGTTGCCATTTTTTTAAAATATATTGAAATTATGAGCTAGTAATTCAGACATCTATTTCAAGGCCCCAAATGACACAAAATTACAAATTTTTATACTTTTATCAAAAAAACACAACATGAAGAGATTATAAGAGGATTTTCGATTTTAATTGAAAATCAGCCTGTCTGTGCTGAAATATAAGTAAGGGTGGAAATTTGTAGTCGCATCACACCCTAAAGGTTCCTTCCAAGCGACAGACGAAAAATTTTCACCCTTAACTTGATCTCAACACAAGAATCAAAGGTGAAAATTTCGAGAAAATGATTGCTAAGGTGCAAGATTTTCCAAACATTTTTTACTTATTTGCAAATATCTGAAAAATAATTATTTTCAAGTTTTAAAAATCCACAGCCCTATCAATTCACGAGATAGGCAACCCAGCCTGTATATTCCTGTTGAAAAAATACAGTGAATGAAAATTTTTCCTCAGAAATATTCACTGAATAATGTACGAAGTAGAATTTAACAAAATTTTACCCATTCCGTCAAATAAGTACAATATTGCGTCATTTTGCCAAAAATTGTTGTTGAAAATCTGATCAACTTCTGAAGCAGATTTTCTGTGCGAATTTTTCGGTGAATCAAAAATCCTCTTATAATCTCTTCATTTTGTTTTTTATTTTATGAATGTATGAAAATTTTAATTTTGGATCATTTGAGGCCCTAAAATATCTGAATTTGAAACTCAAAATTTCAACCTCTTTTTTAAAAATTACAATAATATCTAACACAGAAAAATTAGATCATAAAAATGGAGCAAATTTCATTTTGAGCCATCTCAAATTTTATGGCGTTAAAATGTTCCTTCCGGTGTCGTGATTAACCACGAAAAAGTTCCTGAACTTCACTCATCGGCGCCTCCCCCAAATGTGGACCCAAAGTGACCCCCTTTTTGTTTTTCGCTTATAACTCTTCAAATATGCGTTCAAACAAAAAAATGATTCCAATTTAAATTAAAGTATATTAAATTTGCAACAAAAAAGTCATATTCATATTTTTCGAAAAGTGAACGGATGGCGCAAAAACACGAGTCAAAATATACAGGGTGGAAAAAAATGAAAATTGCCCCCTTCCGCGGATAGGGTACCATTTTAGCTGGTACTGCATATATTCTAATGATGACATACCATAGACTCCAGAAAAGCCGCCACCTCCTGCCCCCAAAGTGTCTCAGATGTGGACACCTGTGAACCCCCCTTTTAAGAAAATGCTGATAACTTATGGGATTACCAAAAAATGAAAAAATAGTTCAAATAAACGTCGAAGAGCATTAAATTTCCTACAAAACCGCTTCATCACTTTTTTTCTACAGGTTAACGGGTGACGCAAAACGCCTGCTACAATATACATTACATATGTGATGTCCCAAAAAAATAAATTTGCAAATACCGCGCATTTCAAAGGGCGACTATAAGTACATGATTAATGAATCATAAAAAAACCCGCAACCCCCTCCCCCAATGTGGACCCCTCAGTCTCCTACCAATTTTCACTCATAAGTTGATAACTTTTCAACCATGCGTCGGACTGAAAAAATGTTTAAACAAAAATTAAAGTATGTTGAATTTACAAAAAAAAATGGTTTTATTCATTTTCATCGAGAAGTGAACGGGTGGCGCAAAAAACAGCCGTCCAAATACTTTTTTGGACACAGCATACATTTTGACGCGTGTTTTTGCGCCACCCGTTCACTTTTCGAAAAAAATCAATATGACTTTATTTGTTGAAAATTTAAATTACTTTAATTTCAGATAGATTCATTTTTTTGTTTGAACGCATATTTGAAGAGTTATAAGCGAAAAACAAAAAGGAGGTCACTTTAGGTCCACATTTGAGGGAGATGCCGATGAGTTAGGTTCGGGGACTTTTTGGTGGTTTATCAGGACTTCGAAAGGATGCAATGAACAATTTTTAATTTCATCCATCAAATCTCTCCTAGTCACAAAATGGTTACTTCAACCATTGAAATTATCTCATTTCGGTATTTCCATATTGCAGAGGATTAGTGCTGCAAGATTTAACTTTCGTACATATCGGTAATAACGATTACTTGAACGATGGCACGATTAATTTCTCTAAACGATGGCAACAGTTTAATATCGTCGAGAATATGAAACGATTTAAGAAAGTGTAAGTTTCATAATTTTCAGTAACAAGAAATTCTCAATATTCAATTTAATTCATCTCGAATAATTTTTTTTTCCAGAACTTATACTTTCAAAGGTCACGAACGTATCGTAGCATTTTTCAGCAACTTCGACGAATTTTTATGCGAAGAATCAATGTGGCAAATTAGTGAAAGTATTAAACCACGAGGTGGTAAGAAAACCAATCCAAAGTAGACGTTTTTATTTTTTCCTCCTTCCTACTAAAAAAAATTCAAAACCATAATATTTTGTATACTATTTGTTTTTATATTTTTTTTATTCATTTTCCATTTTGTTCTTTATTTTTTTCGTTGATTAATTTTGTTTCCTTTTCGTTTTATCTTCTATCTGTTTTCTTTTTTTTTGTAATTGTTGAAGATGGACGATGTTTCGACTACTGAAAGCATATCAATAAGTTTAATTTTTTGAACAGTATTACAGTTTTTTTCTTTTTATAAGCTTGACCAATTTTATTACCTAGGTCAGTGATGTAATTGTAAATATGAATGCGAATTTCATGTTTTAACTACTAATATAAGTCATATCAACTATTATCGGATCAAAATATTTTACCAATAATTTTACACAGGTAGCTAAAAATGTTTTTTTTCTTCATGCATGACTTCCATTACCGCCTCTTTGTAAGATTTTTCATCAATGTTTCCTTTTTTTTTCCTATAATGAATTAGTCAATTACGAAATTTTTTAAAACGATGAATCTTTTTATCTTCGAGGTATTTTACTTACCTATTTAGTGTCGTGTGTGCGAATGAAAGTGATTGTTGAGATTTACTCTTTTTTTTTCTTTGTAATTAATTTTTTTTTTCTAAATAAGTTTTCTATATCTACCCTTACGCGTCACCATGGTATATTTTATCATTTCACGTTTGTTTTTTTGTTTTTCGTTTCAAATTTTTTTTACTCGATAATTTTAAGGTTAAAAGTCAATTTATAATTTTTATAAAGACATATCTTTGGATTATCCCCGGATGAAAGTCGAATATGGTTTCAATATAGAAATTTCAATCGATGCCCTACCTAAATTATTCATTTTGCTTTTTTTTTCAAGCGAGAAACTCCTAATATTTTATCGCATACTTAATCGAGCGAAATTAAAACTATCAAAAAATATTTTTTTCAAATTCCTATGAACCAGATTATTACGATGTTTTGTATTTTTATCTTGTAAATGTTTTAAACCTTTTTTTCATTCGTTTTGTTTTTAAATAACTCTTAAAATGATAAATCTTGTTAGATTTATTGCACGATAACTTATCTAGTCTTACTGGTTGATTACTAAACCGGACATTCTAGTTGATTGTTTTATTATTCACATCACGAATCGAACAATATGCTTTTTTTCTCTATAAAATACCTAACTTTAATAAAACTGGCAAGTGTTTTTCGATAGTTACTTGTAGATTTTTTTTTTTACATGTTGTATGTTGTACAAAATTTTGTGAATTGTACTTGTTTCCTCGTTTATACTTATATTGTACGGTTTACCGGAGTATTGTTGTGAAATTCTGAGTGAAATCGGTTATACGTATTTGTAGACTAAATTTTGATGAAAATTGTAATCGCATACCATTAACTTTTAAATATTTGTACGGTGTTTTCTTTTCCTTTTTTTTTTAAATTAACTTTTCGTTATCTTGTTTATAATGTTATGTGAATGTTATAGATTTCTGATATTTCAATGATTTGTTACCCTTTTTGTAGTGTTTAAAACTGAAGTATTTACGCGATGACGTGAAGAATTTTTATTGCTTCTATGTTTTAAATAAATTTTGCTTTAAACGTTATTTTTTATTGGATTTATGTTAGCATGAAAAAATACAGGGTGAAGTTTTTTTTTGAACACGAATTGACATGTGCTTTTCTCTTTGGTATGAACCAAGAGAGAATTTTGGGGGAAAAATTGCCCTCGAGAGGAGCATGAAAGGGTTCTAGGAGTCGAAACACTCTTATTTCTGCACATAAATGGGTAGGAGTATGTTTGACATCATTTTCATATAATTCGACCATTCTGAATTCAAATCCGTCATCACTTTCCTGATTGAAAGTGAGAAGTGACACAATCGTGAAATTTGTGTCGTAGAAAATGATCAATTTTTGTAAAAAGAAAGGTAAAATCACAATTTTCCATTTTTTGAGCCCTGTAGGGCTGATCAATCCTCCTGAACTCGAATTCGAAGTTAGTATTCAAATAGGAAATAGAGAATTCTTACAATTGTCCAATTTGTTCAGTATGAATTGACTATCGACAAATTTTTAAAAAATCAGCTTGAAAAATTCCGCATTTTTCGCACCACTGCCAAAATCAATTTTCAATTTCAATTTTTTTTTACAAGAAAGTGTGAAAAAAATTATTAAAAAAAATTAATGTCAACAAATTTTTGAAAATGTATTGCTTTGGAAAATATCTGCATATTTTTAGAACCCCTGCCAAAAATCCAATTTTGAAGTTTGAATGAAAAAAATGAAGAAAATAATGAAAAATATTGAAAAAAGAACATTCCAACTTCGAAAAAAATAAATCATATCATTTTAAAAATTCCATATTTTTCGAACCCCTGCCAAAAATTCAATCAGAAATAAAGGGTTCAATGTAAAATCCTTACGTAAATCCCATGTTAAACTTTGAGGCTCTTATGAGCCGGTTTAATTTTGTTCAAAAAATTTGAAAAAATTCTGAGATTAGTTGTAGGTGATAAAGAAGAGATCTAGGGGGTTCACTCCCAATTTCAAAAATTCTTTAAATAACGAGTGATCGATTTGTGTGCTTAAATTGACAGAATTTTTTTCATTTTCAGTGAAATAACTCTCTTTCACTTCAAGTTAGAAAAAAAATTATAGCATAAAAAATTATTGATTTCCAACATTCTACAACTTTTGTTCAAAACTTTTTTCCTATTTTCAATTTATCGAATTTTTTCAGCCTTGTGTCCCCAAAAAAATTGCGTTGCAGGAAAAAATCACGATACGACAAAAAACTTGAAACAAAAGTTGTAGAGTATTAAAAATTCATCATTTTTTGTTCTACGATTTTTTTCCTATTCTAAAGTAGTGAGAAGCTATTCTTCTTAGAAGATAGGAATTTATGCATTTTATAGGCATATGAGTTGTTACGAAAATTGACAATTTTCTGTAACACAAATTTCATGATTGTGCCGCTTTTCCACTTTCAATGGGAAAAGTAATGACTGATTCGAGTCCAAAATAGTCGAATTGTATAAAAATGATACCTAACATACCCCTACCCCTTCATACGTAGAAATAGAGATTTGTCCACTCTAAACCTCTCTCTGGCTCAAACCTAAGGGAAATTTTTGATGACTCTTTTCCCCAAAATTTTCTTTCAATTCATACTTCAATAAAATCCACATATCAATTTGTATTCAAGAAAGTAGTATACCTGGGCTAAGGGCTAACCACCTAGACTCTTCTGTAAGGAATAAAAAATAAAAAAAACTCAACACGAAACATAAATGTATTATTTGGTAATTAAAAACAACACGATGAAAAGCGAAGTCTTAAAAATAAAAATATTCTCGTAGTTTTCACTACTTAATCGAAGGAAAAAAATTTGTACGAAATATTACAGCATTTAAACAATAAAAAGGAACCGTTATAATAGGGAAACTTTTTACACGAGCTGAATCACTTTTAAACCTAATACAATTTACTCGTTAAAATTTACACGTAGAAATAAATTCAAAACTTTCATTAAAATCAAGACCGAGAACTCATTTCAAAAAACTGAAAATACTAAAAAATAACGAAAAAAACAATCGCACTTACGAAAAATACAGAAAAATTATTAATCAAATCGCAACACGACCACGCGTATGAGATGCAGAAATAATATGTTTTTGGCATATGTGATTATACAGTTAAAAACAGCCATAAAAATTATAACTAAAATGTTGGAAAATCAAACGACGAATTTAATTTCGCCGAAACTGTTACCGAATATTAAACCTTGGCCTGGAACAGGACTCCATCTTATACAATTCACAGTGATTATGAATTCGGTACGATGAACGAATGTTATATCAATTAACGAAGTAGCTATCGGCGAACGTCTACTAAGCGAATTGAAGTCTCTCCAGTTGTTTATTTCTTGCTGAACGGATATGATATCGGCCATCTTTAGATCCTCCCAATACATAAAGGAGAATCCAACAGCTAGATATTGATCAGTGGGAGAGAAACTTAGTGATACTGCGATCTGATTCAACGCAACTGAACATAATATCTGTCCTAAGGTTTTCCATTCCAAACTAAAAACACCTAAAATGATTTTTTTTTTCAGTTTTAGTATAGAGTTGATGAGGTATTTGAGTGGAAATTAATAAATCGGTACCTAGCCAATCTGGTTGATCGTATTGATTAGATGATAATAAAACAGCCACTTTGGTATTATCATTCGAGACAGAAATAGTAGCGTCGTTGTGAACTTTACATTCGGAAACGACGAGGTTTTGATTTCCTGCGAGAAAAATCACGTAAGCAATTCGTAATTAATTTTATGATATTATTAGTAAAATGAAATGTCAAGTTGTCCTTACTGTTGGAAATATCAGGCACCTCGAGCTGAGAAAAATCCCACACTTGTAAACGATGCAAAGGGTGACTATTGTAATATTCGGGAATTTGCACAGATTCTGTAAACAGTATTTTTATTGTTTAATAAAATCTTACGATAGAAATCCAAAATAATTCTTTCAACTTACGACACTGCAATTGATGAAACAATAAACGGTTGACATTTTGAACGAGTAATTCGTGACTGTTTGCATTAGAATCGTCACGAAGTCTTCGATCGGAAGCACATTCCAAAAATCGCAAATGCTTATCGATATAGGAAGAAGAAGCGACTACTTTTTTCGAGAATGTATTTCTCGAATCTGTAAAAATTCCCATAATTAAAATAATGTCACAATGTACATATGCGAAAGAACAAATTATTACCTTTGAATAAACGAATATTGCTACAATCAGCTGACTGATTCGAAGGTCCAGGTCTGCATCCTGTAAAAAACATATCAAAGTTGAACAAATTCATTTTTGATTTGATTGCAATTCTGAATAAAACTTACTCTGAGCTACATAACCATCAAATTGATCATCCGATATACCGGATAGAATATCTATAAATGAAGTTAAAATAGCTCGAATAATTTTTAAATTACAAAATTATAGTAAAACAACGAAAAAAACTCACTATCTGACACTTCAACATTACTTTCATCATCTGATAACTCTGAACTATGAGGAATGTTCTCTGAAGAAATATAAATCGTATTAGAAAATTAAATGACTGAAAATAGTGCATAAATGAGAAATACCTTCTTTGAATACTGGTTCATCGACATCGAAATTACAGTTACGACGGAAATTTAAATTCTGATGCTGCCTGATACGTAGAGAAGAAGAAAGATGAGAAGTTGAAACAGTTTTCGCCGAATCATTACGTATTTCAATTAATTCCTTGATATTATACCTGTAAAAAAAAATATGAACGAGTTAGAAATGAAATTTTGAAACCACTGGGCGAATTCATCCAACTCACTTGTAATCGCATAAAAATTCTAGGATATTTCGTGTAAAGTAGACCACTTTTTTGATGATAAAGATGAAAACTGAAACAAATAGATCGAATGTTTGCATTATTTGGAATAATCTTCAGACAATTAAAAAAAGCTCAATTTTTAATTGATACTCACGACGAGTGTAAACATTTTCAAATTCTGGATCTTTCGATTCGACCGAAGTTAGATTAATTTTAAGGAGTTTTTTCAATTCGGTAATGAAAGTAGATAAATGCATTCTGAAAATTTCCAAAAAAATTATTAAAATGCATAATACGTTGAATCAGCATGTAATAAGTATACAAAGCTACCTACCTAATACATTTTTTAATAATCTGAATGGTAATAAATAACGCGCCATCTGGGGAGAAAAAATTAGATATGCGAATAATTCGTATTTTTACGAATAAAATGTAAATTAGGTCTACTTTCTACCTCTACTAATTTCCGTTTCGAGTTGTTGCTTGTATAATTTTTCCATACGATGACGTTGGGTTTTAGATTCGTTCCTACGAATAATTTCGCTGCTCAAAATATCAATATCTTTTCTCAATAATTGCAAAGCCTATTTAAATAAAAAAGGTGAAAATTAAACAGCAAAAAATTGGCGGAAAAATTCGCAATATTCAACTTACAGCATTAGATAATTTATTGTTGCTGCTGTCAAATTTTCCGCAGAAATTGCAAGGTTTCTCGGGCTTTTCACAATTTTTGCATTTTGTAGGGTCGGTTTTTTCATTAATATCGCCATCAGTAGTCTAAAATATTCATCGTATCGATACAATTCTGCGTTTATTATTAGATAATTAAAAAATGATACGCTTACTTGCTTATTTTCTGGGCAATATGAAGATGTAGATGCTCCCAGATTGACATGATCTTTTTCAGTCTGAAAATCGAAAAATTGAGAATATATTACATACATAAAGAGCGTAGCCCGGTTTATAGGGATGATTTGGCCCTGAACACCGAATTTTAAATTATCCAGTGGCAGTTGATCCTTATGGTCTAAAACGCCCCTGATAAAATTTTTAGCTCGATATCTCAACTCTAACTCCTTCTGGAGGGTTAAATGTGGATTTTCGTTAAAAATTTTTATTTTTGGCAGTTTTCAACCGAATTTTTTCAAACTTGTAAAGATGGTAGATAGTATTAAGAGTGATTTTTGGAATTTTTTTAAAAAATATCGAGCACTT
>FIZU01063344.1:0-15179 GCA_900064475.1 Pseudococcus longispinus
ACAGTTTGCGTCCACTAAAAATTCCTTATCACATGCTTATCACTTCTTAAAATGAATCATTTCGTTCTCGTTCGTGCAGCGTCTATTAATGAAAAGTGATCAATTTATTGCAAAAATTGTCAAATTTCTTCAAAATTTGTCCATAAGTTCGCGAAATGAGCAAAAAAACTTGAAATTTACTTGAAATGCATGAAAAAATGTTGTCGAAATCGTTGAATTTGATCGAAAAGATGAATTCTGTGATGTTTTGAAGAAATTTTGACAATTTTTATGGTTTTGCAACGTTTTTTCGTATGTTTTTCTTAATGATTTTATGAAATTTTGAGCATTTTTTTGTATAGTTGAAAATTTATCTCTTTTGCATTTTGAGCGATTTTTACGACACCAGATTGAAAATTTTGCAGAAGATGTTAAAAAGTCATGAAAGTTGTCTATAGTGTTATAAAAGTTGTTCAAAATGTCATTAAAATCATTGAAAATATTGCAAAATTTCCGAAAAAGTCGTGAAAATTGCATGAAGTGGTATTTAAATGTTCAAAATTTCATTAAAATCATCGAAACTGGTGCAAAATTGTGAAAAAAACATGAAAATTGTCCGAAATATTGTAAAAGTTGTTCAAAATTTCATAAAAATCATTGAAAATGTTGAGAAAGTCGTCAAAATTGTCCAAAAAGTAATAAAACTTGTTCTAAATTTCGAAAATGTTGAAAAAGTAGTGAAAATTCTTAAAATGGTGTATAAGTGTTCAAAATTTCATAAAAATCATTGAAAATGTTGAAAAATTTGTGAAAAAGCCGTTAAAATTGTCTGAAATGTTATAAAAGTTGCTCAAAAATTCATGAAAATCATTGAAAATATTGAAAAATGTGTGGAAAAGTTGTGAAAAAATCTTAAAATGGTGTATAAGTGTTCAAAATTTCATAAAAATCATTGAAAATATTTAAAAATTTGTGAAAAAGCCGTTAAAATTGTCTAAAATGTTGTAAAAGTTGTTAAAAAATTCATGAAAATCATTGAAAATATTGAAAAATGTGTGGAAAAGTTGTGAAAAAATCTTAAAATGGTGTATAAGTGTTCAAAATTTCATAAAAATCATTGAAAATATTTAAAAATTTGTGAAAAAGCCGTTAAAATTGTCTAAAATGTTGTAAAAGTTGTTAAAAAATTCATGAAAATCATTGAAAATATTGAAAAATGTGTGGAAAAGTTGTGAAAAATGCGTAAAACAGTGTATAAATGTTAAAAATTTCATAAAAATCCTTGAAAATGTTGTAAAAGTTGTGAAAAAGTGAACGTTGTCCAATATTTTTGGAAAAATTTGAATTTTTTTTCATATTTCACCGATTTTATCGTTATTTTGCCAATTTTTTAAAAATATTTTAAGCACTTTCACAACATATTAGGCAATTTTTACGACATTTTCAATGATTTTTACGATGTTCTAAACATTTTTTGAGGATATTTGGAAAAAGTTTCGTATGTTTTCGACAGTTTTTATGAAATTTTGAGCATTTTCTCGTCTTTTTTTGTCACTTTTTTGTCATTTTAACCACTTTTGCAACATTTTGAACGATTTTTTCAAAATTTTTAAAGATTTTTGTGATGTTTTAACAATTTTTTAAATATGTTCTATGGGTTTTATGCAATTTTGATCATTTTTTCAGAGGGGGGGGGGATTTGGACAAATTTTTCGTAGATTTTTTTCTATATTTTTTCAATTTTTTGTCATATTTTAACCATTTTTTCAACATTTTGAACGATGTTTACAAAACTTATAATAAGTTTCATGATGTTTTCAACAATTTTGAAAAATTTTCGTAATATTTTAACAACTTTTAAAATATTTTCGATGGTTTGTATGCAATTTTGATAATTTTTTCGATGTTGTGTCAATTTTTTGTCATGTTTTAACCACTTTTACAACGTATTTTAATTTTTTTTAATAAAACTTTTAGTGTTTCTTACAACTTTTTTTACATGTTTTGAGAAAATATGGAAATTTTTTTTTGATATTTCATTAATTTTTTTCGACGTTTTGTCAATTTTTTGTCATGTATTTTAACCACTTTTACCACATTTTAAACCATTTTTTGAAATTTTTAGTGTTTTTTACAACTTTTTGAACAATTTTTTGGGAGGTATGAGCAATTTTTGTGATATTTCACCCATTAGGTATTTGAATGGTTTCTATGAAAATTTCTGTAATTTTCTTCTATATTTTCAAAACTCATTTAACAACATTTATGAATTTTCTTGACTGCAAAATACGAATAATGAAGACAATGAATTATGGTTTTTGGTGATCTAAATTCTCAATGCGATCAACTCCGCTTGCTCTGATTCTGCTAGTTCTAAAAACAGAATTAACTTAATTGGCTATAAAATTTGAAATCTCTGAAAACCTGACTTGGCATCATGTTTCGGTGTTAAAATTCATCTTATAGTAATTCGAATTTCATAACGATAAGCAAATTTCCAAAGTTGAACTTAGATGCCACAATAGGGCAGACTTTACTTTAATGAGCTTTGATTTCCTATACTTATTATGTTGGTTACGATTAAACCGAACGAAATTACCTCGACCAAATATATCCATCCGAGCATCTTATAATCGTCCCAAAAAAGAAGAAGAGCGAGGTTAAGAAGTTTAGAGGAAGGGCAAAGGAACAAAGATTTTCTTTTAGGAAATATCAGAGCGAATTCCGGAAGATGAAGAAAATCACTTTACGTGTTTCCCTATTCGTCGTACGTGTATTTGGCCTTTTAATAAAGCCTTTATTATTTTTTCCCATTACCTCGTAGGAGATAAGGTATCCGGTGTACAGCTATCACAGTGTGCGTATATGGAAGTAAATTAAATTTTTCGATTACCTATATTAAGTCGTCGTAGATGGCACAATGGGTAGAAGGAGCTTTTTGGGAAAGGGATCGTAAAACGATCACGCTTTCCGCATGATCAGATTTAACTGCATTAGCGATTAGCAAAGAGAGTAGCTCGCGAGCGAAAAAAATAATACGGAAGCTTGGGAGAGCCGAGGAAAGACATGTGAGGAAAAACAAATAAGCAGATAGGGATATTGTTTTGTCGTTGTAGGCTAAAAGGAGCATATTATGTTTAGGTTATTTATTTTGGGCAATGCTTTTTATTATCATAGTACACGGTACAAGTTCAATATACTCGACTCTTTCTTTTTTTGGCCAGCTCGGTAACGTGGGATGGAGTAATAAGCGATATAGATGTATTAGGGGTTCTGTTGGAAAAAAAACTCCAACTCGAGGGGGTTAAAAATGTAACCGAAAAAATGACAATGACAATGTTGTATAGATTGTTTTTAAGTAGGTCGATGAGATGGTTATCATTGCCGCTCATTCAGATGATAATCATGTTGTCAACATGCTGCATGTACGTGCCAGGATTAAGGGGGTAGTGTACGAAACAGATGTCCGCTCGTGTTTGCCTTTTTATCAAGGGGTTCAGGGATGCTTTTTTTTCGCATTTGGCTTTTACGTAGATACGGACGTCGTTGTCGTCGTTATTCAGTTTTTAAATACTTTCACCCTCGTTGGTCGTCGTCGTCAGCGTCATCGTTCGACCAACGTAATATGCTTTTTTCAATCCCTTTAATAGCTCGCGTCCATTGTAATTATCCCCGAAGCTGGAACCAGAACGCGGCGAAAAAAATACAAAGATGGGATAAAAGCGAAGGAAAATAATCGATAGTGTACGTAATTACTATACAACATCGAGACTGCCGGACGATCGTGGGAGAGCCACTCTCGCAAAGAATGGAGTAGATTTTCGGATAAAACTCGACAATCTGTGCACATTCGAAAACTACGTAATTTTACAAAAATATTTGACGTCATCGAGAGCACGAGACGAGATAACTACACCATTGTATGAATATGTAAAATTAATAAACCATACGATAAAAACCATGTATGAGCAACCCCGTGCCACATAACAACCAAAAGAGAAAAAAACCAACCCTCTGAGCTAACGAAATATTAAAGCTGTGTAAAACATGTTCGGCTTGCTGAGCCTGCGTTACATCGGTACACAATACGAATGGTGGCATTGTTAAGTGGTTTTATGCGATCAGTTGGCCGTGAAATATGGATTATTGTTATGATGATGCTGGAATATTATACGTGTATGTTTCACGGTATCCACCCTTTTATATTTTACTCGTCGTCGAGTGCTAAGAGAGCGTGCGTATGCATATATGTGTTATTTGGACGTGTTATGGGATTATAATCGACTTGTAATTGATTATCGTGTACTTTGGGGTTATGTCATGTGAATGGAGCGGTTACAGGTTGAGATGGTGTGGTGGGTTGTGCGGCGGAGCTTCTTTTGGCCAGTGTTTTGTTTTTATTAGTATGTTAGGGGTTTGGATACGGAGATAGGTGGGTAGGTAGAAGTCAGAGAGTGATTTGTGGAGTTTTTTTTCGATGGATTGGAGAAAGGTGTTCGAGAATCTGACACCTTCATGGGTGGATTTCAACTTTGCAAAATGGTTTTTGCCTCGTATCTCCTGAAATATTGATTTTAGCCAAAAAGTGGTTTAGTGAAGTTTTAATCTAGACTTTATTTTACATTTGGGGATCTGATAAGATGTGCAGAATTTCGATATTTTCAAAATTGGGGTGAGTGGTGAAGGGGTTGCAGATGTTTCTGCGTGAAAAATGATTTTTTTCAAGTTTGAGTGCAATCAATGTGGCAGTCAGGATGAAATGTGTTTGGTTTGCTTGCTGAAAAGAAACACGTCTAAATTGGGCTAAAAAATTGAAAATTTGCCAAAATTTTGCAGAATTATTTCAAAGTGCAGTGTTACCAAATTGGGTGACTTGAGAACTTCATTTAGCGACCAAAAATTGAGCTTGATGAGTAATTGTCAATTGGACGATTTAAGATTTTTGGTGTGAGGTAGGGGTGGGATCCTTGAATCTTTGGAGGGTGTACTATCAAATTTTCCAAAAAAAAAAAGGTGGATAAAGTATAGATCATAAAAACACATGCATTAGAAAATCTAATTTTTTCATCATCAATTTCAGCAAACTCTAATTTTTGGAAAGCAGCAACCCGTATCATCAGAAATATCTCAATAACCGGTTCATAAAAATAAAAATGGTGTATAAACTTTTTTGTGTGTCTTTCTAAGTACCATTAGAAAAGTTATGTACGACTTTAACGTAACTTTTATATTTGAGGCGTTAACTACAGAGTATTGAAATTTTCCATCGTCGGATATTTCAAGACTGAACAATGAATTTTTTAGCGATTTTGCACCTCGAAACTGGTGATTTCAAATCTTTGGAATCTGGTAACACTGCCAAAATGTACTTATATAATCAGTGACTGATTCCATTAGGGACATCAAGAAAATTATGATGAAATGGAATGAGAAGCTTTACAGATTTCAACTACGAAGGGCTCCAAGGGTGTGCTAAATGTGCCATGGCACACTTGGTCAATTCTTGGCACCCCCCCCCCTCATAAAAATATCAAATTATCAACCCAAAATTACTGTTAACTTTTCAAATTTTCATAGAATTTATCTAAGTTTACAGAATGAAGTTCAATTTCCAAACATTGTTTCGTTAACTTTTTTCACGCCCCAACCTCACGTAGACAAATTGGTAGGAATCATGTGAAAGGGGGTAGGGGGGATTTCTGATGAAAATTATTCACCGCTGCTCTTGCAAAATTTTTGGCACATCCGCTTGTAAAACTCTGGCTACGTCTGCGATGGTGTCCCAGGTAAACTGGTTGAAGGATGAAAAACGTGATTTTCAGTCTGGCATAAATTTACTCCTCAGAGGGGGAATTTTATCCTTCAGGATGTTCGTAGATTTGCCTTTATATCTCTTTAAACATTGATTTTATCTGGAAATTGGTTCGAGTGAGTTTTTGTAACGGGTGGGAATAGGCGCGTAGTAGTTTCGTACTCGCAGGTAAACTGTGGTGCCAAATAGATATAAGCTTTTCGATACGATTTGTTTGTGGCGTCTCGATCGGGCTATTTCTCGTCGTTGAAATTTGTCTGATCTCGTATGTAGTTTTACCCTCGCTATTTAATAAATTTGTTCGTTTTTCTTATCTCTATTTCTTTTTCTCTCTTTCTCTTTTCAGACCGGTTGCTTCGAGCGCTGGATTTTTTGAGGCTGCGATTACGCGCTATTGATTTTTCACATCGGGCTGCATTTTGCGTCCGGACATATCCGCATTGGGCCGCATTCTACGTCCGGCCATATTTTTTATTTTTTTTTTATTTTCTACAACGGGCAGCGTATGCGTCCGGCCAAGTAGATTTTTATAATATCGAACACGCAACCCTCGTTGAGGGGTTTCAAATTTTATTTTATTTTCAAAATTTGGAGTTTTTTCTCCTCTCATTTAAAATTTGAATATCTGATCTTTGGATCTTTTTTTTTGTGTTGTTGGATCTGATCTGATTTGGATCTAAAAAAGTCACAAGTGATCTGGATCTAGATCTAAATTTTTTGGGAGTGGATCTGCCCATCACTGTAGATTGAGCAACCCTGTTTAGCATTTTATGGAACACCTGTTGTGCGGTGGTAAATTAGATAAATGAATTTTTCTACAAAAATACAAATTCAAATTAATCAAAGAAAAAAAATTAACCCGAAAAATGAGAATGAAAACTGAAAATGAAACTGAAACTAAACGAAAAAAACTGGAACTGGAACTGGAACTGAAATTGAAACTTTAAAAATAGAAAAAACTGAAACTGAAATTAAAATCATTTCAGCTTTCCATCACGGCTTGTTTATGGGTAATTTTTGCTCAATAATCGTTCGTAACTCCTTCAATTTTGACGCCAGGCCAAAAATACTCACTTCAGAAGACAGAATACAATTCCTCTAGTTTTCAAAGTGCTGCTCATTCCCATGATTAAAGTCTCATCATCCATTCAACCTGCGATCATTTCAACCATAATACCATAGTTAGCCATCTACGTTTATCCAACAACCTCGAATCATCTCCAACTACATACAACGTACACATAACCCTGCCTATTGTTACACGAGAACAGAATGGTAAAAAAAATATTTGGGACATTTGTCGGATATTTTCTATCGAAGTCGGCTCGAGCTCTCGTTAAAAGACTCATTTATACGTAACGAGACGCTACCACTGTCGGCGGTCTAAACTCCATCTTCAGCTTCCTCTCTGCCTCACCTATTCGTATACAAAGTACACCAAAGTGGACAAAACCATTTGTGAAAGTACCTGCCATATTTATACCTCGTATTTAACACGATGAAAAGACACAGAGGTGAAGAAAAAAAAACCAAAACCCAGACCGCATTATGTTATGTACAGTGTACTCCTGTATGTACTCCACAGTCCACAAACCATAAAAATCAGCATCACCACGCCGCCGCGAGGCTGCTACTACAACAGGCCAACTCTAGGGCTATACTACAATTACCTAGTCATTTAATTCCGTAACTAATGCGGAGAATAATACCAGGAAAATGTAATCGATCGACGACGACATATTCAAGAAGCCTAGACTAGGTATTATAGTGGTTTTCTCAATAGTATTTTTTTTTTACCTTAATCGGTAGCCGGTGGGGTGATGTCGATGGCGACCATGTATCCATAGATAGATATGAAAGAGGTACGTCGTTTAGTAGGATATCTCTGTATACGTCTAGTGTATTGAAAATACTTTATATTGGCAAAGGTCGCCAATACAGCATCGATACCGTCTTTGGATATTGTTGAATGGTGGTAAGTGTACATTTAACAATTGTTTTAAGTCGTACCACCAAATCAGTTGGCATTTTTTTCATACTCGCACGCAGATCTAGATTAAATATGGCCTCATGATTAGCTTACTAGTACACTCGGCAATAATATTATTATTTTTTCAAAGAAATTAAAAAATTAATTAGAAATGACACGGTTGTTTGAAAGTTCAAGGATTTCGACCCGTTTCAATTCGTTTGATTATCTTTAATTGTAAGTACACTACATTCGTAGAGTATACGATGACGACCAAGTCTCTTCGCGTATATATGAGTGTACTTACACTTAGAAGAACTTATCAAATATGGGGAGGGAAAAAATTGCAATCGATAGCGTGAATTTTTTTTCATACGAAGCCAGATCGTTGTTGCTGTGCTATGTGGAGTGTTTACGAAGAATACACGTAGTATACATATAGTCGCGATAAAGAGAGAAAGAGTTGGCTGCAGAGAGAGAGATAAAGATTTATTGGCGTAATTAATGTATCACAAAATGAGTTTTTTGTTAACCGGTACTTGTGTATTATTCGTGTCGAGCTGTTCGTTGTTATTATTGGTGTAGTAATTTCGCGACAATCCGGCCGCCGACTCTGTGTAATGTGTGAACAGCAACAGTTCGCGTACCTGTTGAGTGGCCTGGTGCTGGCGCTGTGACGAGTGACTACCGATACTGACTGGTGTAAAAAAAAGAACAGTTTTTTTGTTTGTTTATTGTACGTACATACCTGTTGTATGTGGATTTGACGTGTGGCCGATTGCAGCAAACCAATCAGAATGTCGATTAGGCAGTGGACACCGATAAGGTGAGGTTTTTCACCGAGTGTGTTTCTTTTTTGGCAAACCGAGAGGGGGAAAGGGGAATATTTTTGGTGGTGATGTGTCTATTGCGTAGAGTTTTCGACATGTGGGTCAACTGGTGGACGTTTTCCTCGTGAATTGACTTTTATTGAGGATAATGAATCAAAGTTGAAAGTAAATTTGGTGATTTACGATGCTGGCAATGATAAAAAATGCGTCCAATTTATCGGTGGATCTTCCAAAATTTCTCAATAAAATCAATTTACGAAAAAAAAATTGGGATGAATTTTTAGAACACTGAAAATTCATAATTTTTTGGATTAGGAATTTTTTCAAATATTGCAGCGAAGAAGAGTTCTGGCTCGAGTTGGAATTTTGAAGTCATTTAGTCTGGGCCAAGATCGTTTGGGAGGGGGATCACCCCCAGGGCCAAAAAAATGAGAGCATTAATGAAAAATTGAGTAAAAATGGAATGCATTGAGGTTGAATGGGAAAACATACAAAAGTAGTGACCCCTTTCCTTGAAAAATCTGGAAAATTTTGCATTTTGGACAAAGATGGGCAAAATCATTCTCTAAATGATTTTAAATCAAAATTATGAAATCATTTCTATGAGTCATTTTATAAAAAAAGTTTCAGAATTATGATTTAGAAAATTTTTTTGAACCATCAAATTAAAATCATTCATTTCAATGATTTAAATCATGATTTTGATGATTTCATTTTTCTGTGAATGATTTTATCTATCTCTGAACTCTGATTTTTAGTAGGAAAAATTGTGAAGTCGAAAAATCCGAAGAAAAAATTCATCAAAATCAAAATTTTTAAATTTTAGTCACCCATCCATCAAGCCAACTTCAATTCATACCTGAATGTAAATGAAAACCGATCAAAAATATGTAATCAAAAAAATATATTACACCCCCTCCCCCCCAGAAAATCCTAAAATCACGTCTGCTTACAGCGATTGTGTGGACTGGCTTATAAAGTAAAAAGTGATGAGGGAAAAAAATGTGATTTTTGTAAAAAGTTTTTTTAAATCAAAGATTTTATCAAAATAAGAAAATTTGTTGAGTCCAAGCAGAACGATAGCGAAAATTTTGCAGAAAAGGGCATTCAAAGAGCAGAAATTTCATCCTTTTTCCAACTTTTCAGTTTTCAGTGTGTAGTTTAGACGCCTTATACACTTCCTTTGAGTACTCAACTGAGTTTCTGTACACTGACAGGGTTGGGAATATTCCTGCTTGTCTGCTGTTACTGCAAAATTCCTGCTTTTTACTTGAAACTCCTGATAACGTGCAGAAGTCCCGATTTTTGGTTGAATTAGGTTGAATCATTTGCTTTTCTCAATTATGAAACACTGTCAATTGCCATTCAAGTGAAAATTGAACAAAATAGAAAATTTTCCAGACGTGATGGAATAACTAATTGTTGAAAAATCATTAGTGACATTCTTAATTTCATGATTATTTCCTTTTAGGTCCGTAGTTAAAAAAATCGAATGATTTTCCTTCTATTTTCCTTACCATCTTGATTTTTGATTTTGTTTTGAAAATACATATTAAATTTTAATAGAAATTTTTTGTGATTTCGTGAAAATATAATTGGGGGGGGAGGCTACATTTTTCGTTATGAAAAAAATATCCTGTAAAATTCCTGCTTTTTTGTTTTAAAATTTTGTTCTGACAGTTTGACAGAAGCTCACTTCTAGTATTTCTTGTGAAATTTGAAAAAAAATATGAAATTGTCCCCATCCTCCCCCTGAAGAAAATTAAAAACTGTCCCCTGGAAGAGGTGTCCAAAATTTAAACAATTTTGTACTTTGATACTTGATGACTCATCTGCGAACTGTCACGAGGTTTTGTTATTCCCTAAAAAGTTGAAAAAACGTCAGAAATGTTGACAAAATGACGAAATTTTGTTCTTCTCTGTTCCAAATTCGAAAATTCTTTCCAAAAAGGTTGAAAAAATATCAAAATTTTTAGGCAAACTGACGAGTTTTGATTTTTTTTTGTGGAAAAAAATATAAACAATTTAAACAAATGTTTAAAAATTAACAAAATTTCGATTTTTTTAAAAGTTCATCCATAAAAGATTTAGAAATGTCAAAAGAATGATGAAATTTTGATCTTCTCTGACCCAAATCTGAGCATTTTTTCCAAAAAAAGTTGAAAAAATGCCAAAAATGTTGAACAAGTTGACGAAGTTTTAAGAATTTTTTGTCGAAAAAAAAGTTGAAAAAGTTGAAAGAATGACGAAATTTTGATTTTTTTCGGCCTCAAATCTGATCATTTTTTCCAAAAAAAAAGTTGGAAAAATGCCAAAAATGTTGAACAAGTTGACGAAGTTTTAAGAATTTTTTGTCGAAAAAAAAGTTGAAAAAGTTGAAAGAATGACGAAATTTTGATTTTTTTCGGCCTCAAATCTGATCATTTTTTCCAAAAAAAAAGTTGGAAAAATGCCAAAAATGTTGAACAAGTTGACGAAGTTTTAAGAATTTTTTGTCGAAAAAAAAGTTGAAAAAGTTGAAAGAATGACGAAATTTTGTTTTTTTTCTGCCTCAAATCTGATCATTTTTTCCAAAAAAAAGTTGGAAAAATGCCAAAAATGTTGAACAAACTGATGAAGTTTTGAATTTTTTGTCGAAAGAAAGTTGAAAAAAAATGTTTAGAAATTGACAAAAGTGTTGAAAGAATGACGAAAATTTTTTCTGCTTCAAATCTGAGTATTTTTTCCAAAAAAGAAAAAATGTCAAAACTGTTGAAAAAATTGACAATGTTTTGAATTTTTTGTCGAAAAAAAGTTACAAATTGTAAATTTTTTTTAAAAAATGACAAAAGTGTTGAAAGAATGACAAAATTTTGATTTTTTCTGCCCTAAATTTGAAAAGTTCATCCATAAAAGTTTTAGAAATGTCAAAAGAATGACGAAATTTTAATTTTTTCTGCCCCAAATCTGAGCATTTTTTCCAAAAAAAGTTGAAAAAATTTCAAGAGCTGAGTACGATCATGCCCAATCGTAAATGAAATATTTTCGATAAAATTACCGGATTTTCAAGAATCGAAATCAAATTTCATTTCTATGGGTGAAGAGAGGGGGAATACTCGAGATAAACAGAATTTTCTATAAAAATAATTGATGAATTTTCCCTCGATAATGTTTTCTCAGCGTGAAACGTGAGAAAAAAGATGAGCTATGCCTGAACTGAACTGTATTCGAGTCGGAAAATTGGAAAAATTTCTTCCAAGTCGAAACTTTTTTAATTTTTAGCATTTTCTTCCAAATGATAAACTCAATTTTTCCTTGCGAAGGAATTATTTTAATTCGTCTTGCTTCCTCAACCTCTTTTTTTTGTACTCAGAAAACAAAATGGAATGAAAAATTCTAGAATAATGATTCGATGTTCAGTAAACATTTTTTTAGACAAATTTTTCTTATTTCAAACTTTTGAGGAATCGTGCAGAGCATCATGACAACCCCCCTCCAAAACAAAATAATACGAATTACTCTTCTTACGTTTCAATTTTTTGGTTATTAGGCCTCCTGTTCTTCCATAAAATTGGTTGAAAATTTATGCAGGTAGCTGAAAAAAATTATTAAGACCTTATTTTCTTAGATTAGTGGAAAGTTAGGTCAATACTCAATAATGTCATCGAACCATTTGCTGGAATATTGCGCCGTAAATATGTAGAATAGGCAATTTATACTTGATTTCTTCCGCAGTGTTTGTTGAAATGACGTACCAAAACAAATAAGGTGAAAGAATTTACTATTGATAAAGATTTCAAAAAACTTAAGTGCCTTTAATTTCGTTGACAGGCCAAAATTATGTTTAAATCGTTTTGGCTGGATTGTTTTTGCTTTCTCAATTCCTTTTTGGATGGATCAAGTGATTGTGAGGAGGAGGGGGGGTTGCTTGTTGGTTAGAGTGATTAGACAGGTTTTATGATTATTAGCTTATAATTGTAAGTAATTTGCGTATATTGTCATGAAATTCTTGGCGTTTTACAAATTTGAAGAATTAATTAAATTATTAATTGATTACGTCGTCGAATTCGATGATATCTGCTGAAAATTTTTTTAAATTTGATAAGTTTCTTGTATTATTAAATTCTTGATAAAATTTCAAGGCATTGAGGAAAAATTGGTAGCAAATTTCAACACGGATATGGCTTTGAACTGTAGCTAGATTTATTTGAAATTTTTCGGAAAAGTTCTGAAGAAAAAATCTCTTTTTATCGAAATATCAGATTTTAAAATAACCTTAACATACCAAAAAAAAAACTGTAAACTAAGTAAAAAAGTTCAAAAACTTGCCCATAGAACGAATCTTTTCCCTTTCCTAGAACTTCACTTTTATATAAATGAATGGCATCACGTGTACCTATCTAGACGTACAAACGAATAATTACTCATTATAAAAATGTCCGTTTTACAAACATGAAACATCGTCGCTAATAAATACTTAGCGTAGACTCGATTTACATTTCTTACAGATAACAATGAAACGGTAATTGATAATTTAAATCTATTTAAAATTCGTTTAAATGCGACTTATTCGTAAATACGAGTACGTAGGTCTATTAAGTATAGGTACAGTCGCGATATTCTCGTATTCGTGTAGGTCCGTCGTCGGTCGATCACTTTTCTCGGGTATATTGATGAATATTCTTTGAATTAGATCCGTAGACATGTCTGATTTTATTTGTGTAAATGTACGTAAGTTCTGAAGAATTATCTATTTCGTCAAATTATCGTTTTTTTCCCCTCTATTTGGTAATCGGTAGCATATGTGCAAATTTACTTGTATGTATGATTGTCTGTTTATTATCTGAACATTTGCAATTTCCGCAGATTATCGCATCTGTTGGCTTCGATAATTTCCTCGATATTGAGTCATTCGTCTATTTATACATCTGGGTATAGCTTTGTCTATAAAAATGGAATAGAAAAACAAAATAATCTATAAAAGTACCTGTTTTTAATGTAGTTTTACAGAAAGTAATTTCACTTAGGTATATTTAGTAGGTAGAGGTACCTAACCTACCCAGGAAGTAATTCGTTATTGCATTTATAAATCTGATTCGACGTATTAAAAATATGAAATATTCAAGTTTTCATCTATGAATTTCTTTCATGTGCTATATGCTTCATTAAAATAATCGAATCTAAATACATACCTATGTTTTGATAACTATGTGAACTTGCTATTGATATCGAAAGTTTATCGTAATATCATACTTAAAAGCGAAATTATTACATCATATTGCACGAGATAGGTATACATCGATAAGAATAAATCAAGAAAGAAATCGAAATGATAGCTCCCTTCCTCGCAATGTTCAGCATATACTTGAACATGGTCGAATATTTTTGCAAAATTGCAATATTAGAAAATGATACGGTACGTGAATGGAGAGACTATCACCTAAATTTGTCGAGTTGTCTGGTTTTAAATATGTCACAAACTGGTTCAACTGGTTGAGTGCTTTTTTTCGGAAATGTTCTCGAGTCCGGTATGTTCCAGTTTTCTCGCTATGACTTTTTTTCCTTGTATTCAATTGACCTTTTCTCCGGCTACTCCCACTGGCTGCGTTGAATTTGGAATTAGGAAGCGAAAGTTCAAATTTAATTTATCCTAATCAAGTCATAAAAATTATGAATAGAGCTTTGAATTTCATGAAATTGCAATTGCATATTTGCCTATGGTGAAGAAAAAGTGAATATTTCAAAGGATCTATACGATTCATAAAATTTCCTGACAAATGAGCCCAGTTTCATTTTGCATATTTTAGGAGTGAAAAAAGCATATTTCAGTATATTTCGGCATGTTTTCGCTTTTTTCTTGCATATTTTGAGGTTTTGCCAAACTCAGACCGAAATGAATGATTTCTGGCCACTTTTTTGCAGCTAAAATTGCAAAACTGTAAAAAATGTCACCAAAAAGTGTTCAAATTTGAATAAAAACCGTTTTTTGATTATTACTGCATGATTTTTCATTTCATTTCAATTTTTTTATTGTTTAGGTTTTTCAATGCAGAAAATCTTTTTCATAGACACCCATAGTGATTTTTTTCATATTTTTGCATATTTGGACTCAAAATGCGCATTTCAGCATTTTTTTGAGATTTTTTTTGCATAAAATTCAAAGCTCTAATCATGAAGAACTTATATCACCCTTACCCCTCCACTTCAAGCGAAAATCCTGAAACCGTGCCTGTTTGAAAGAATCGTAGGCTTCGGATTTTGCACATTTTATGTCATTTTTTTCACAATTTTTTCAACTCATGGTTGAATACATTGGACTGAGCGAGACCAGCATGGATTTTTTTTCCTAAGCATACCTATACCAAAACCAACCTAGACGATACAAGCCATGAAGGTAAAAAGGCAACATCGCATTTTAGAGGTGTAGACAGTCGACTTTCAAATATGTTTTTTTACCATAACTGGGGAAATATTTGTCAAATCGAAATTCTGACGGCAATTAAATGAAAGAAAATTTTCCGCTCTACAATTTTGCTTCTAATCAATATTCAGCTGAAACGCTTAGTTTGCTCGGAAAATGGGAAAATGTGAAAATTCGCATATCCAAGAA
>FIZU01063350.1:0-40081 GCA_900064475.1 Pseudococcus longispinus
GCCATCCAAGGAAAAGAAAGGATGTTATGAGAAAAAATATAGATTTTTTGAAAATTAAGAAAAGATATCCTTCATTTTGGCGAGGACGAAAATTTTTGTAAAAAAAATACATTAAGCTTAAAATTTTATTATTTTCTGACCAAAGAACGAAAATGCCCCAAAAAATGCCGCTCTGAAAAATTTGCCGCCATGGGCAGTTGCCCACAATGCCCACCTGGTAAAACCGGCCCTGTGGGTAAGGTGCCCTCTGAATTTATAGATTCACGTTTGCGATTTGTACATCCGGAGTGATAAGGTAATATTTCGAAAAAGTATTTTTTGGTTTTTGGCCTGTACTTTTCGTACTTTATCACCATGTGGTGGCTTATTTTTTTTTGGAAATTTCAACTTTTATTTAAAGAAGTGAGAGGAGGGGGAGACCAAAAATCATAAATTTCCAAAATTACCCCAAAAAGGGATTCAAGAGGTCGAAAAATTTGCCTTGTGATGAGTGTTTGAAATTTTTATAATTTTGAGCGAAGTCTAATCCCCTTCAGAACTCTTGGTTTTTTTTGGTGAAATAATATCAAGAACTGACTTGGGAGGTAAAAAAAACATGGATTCGGATACCTCCCTCGATAAGGCCGAAAATTTTGATTTTTGACCCTCCCTCATTTCGAGACGTTTTTAGAATTCAGGCCAAAAATTACCTTAAAAATGAATTTGAGAAGTTAAAAAAATTCAACTTTGATATATAATTCAAAGTTTTCCAAAATTTTGAGTTGACCCTCCTCCCCCACCCTCTTAAGGTCTTTTTTGGTATTTTGTAGGAATAATATTAGAAATGGACCTGAGAGGTCAAAAAACATACATTTTAATATCTCGCTGGATAACGTCGAAAAATTTTGAAATTTTAGTGACTCAGAATAATTCTACGAAATATATAGATTCAGGGTTCTAAAAATCCGAATGAAATCGAAAAATCTGGAAAACGAAATCTTTATTGAACAAAACATTTTCAGTTTTGAAGAGTTAAGACTTTGGGGTTTTTAAAAATGTATTAAATTTTCCAAAATGATCAAATAATTGTGCAAAAAAAATAAAAAGATATTCAAAGACCTTATTACACGTCCGATGTGTGAATTGGTGCGTAGGTAGAAGTAGTGATTCGTTGTTCGATTTTAAAGATTTACATTTAATCCGAAGATTACATGCACAGTTCGATGTCAGAAAGATAATCTGCAATTAATCAATCGAACTTATTTGTCAGTTATAAGGGATTAAGTAGATTAATCTACAAGGAAAACGTGGTGGTGCTTTGTTCATAGTTCACCTAGCTTCTCGAAGCTCGAATATGGCTTCGTTAATAAGTATTCGACGCGATATAAATAATATAGGGTGGCTATAAAACGTAGTCTACCAATCGAGGGTCAAAAGTAGCCTTTTTTGGAGATACTTCCCTGAAAATTCGATGTTGATGAAAGAGGAAGAGGGGGTGAAAATAGCCGAATTTTAATTTCGATTAGAAGTATATTTTCGAATGAACACAGATGTGACCAGGGGTGACACTGGAGGCAACCTAAATGTATTTGAAGTTTAGTGAAAATTGAGCAAAAATTTCAAGGTGTCTAACAAATGCTGAAAGTGCTGAATTTAGCTCAAAAGTCCTCATTTTTTTTCGTTGAAATTCATTAAAAATTCATTTTTTTCAGTTAATTATTTTGAAGTCAGCTTTCGAATGCTTTTTTATGCAAAAATGTGCTTAGTTAGACAGACATTCAAGAGGGAGAAAGGATTGGCGAAGAAATGAGATTTCATGTCAAACTTTGGACAATTTTATTATTTTGTTAGCGAAAATTTTTGAGAAGGCGCGCAGAAGCTGAAATTTCATCATTTTTTGCTAACTTTTAGTCGATAAGAGAGTTTCAGATCCCTCGAATTACATCCGCTTCAAAAATACGAAGTCTCTATAAGGGTGAATTTCACTTAGGTATTCTATTTTCGCTTCTTTTGTGAATGAATAATGATGTTTAGAGTTTTATGAAATTGCATATTTGTCTATGGTGAAGAAAAAGTGAATATTTCAAAGGATGTATACGATTCATAAAATTTCCTAACGAATGAGTCCAATTTCATTTTGCATACTTGGCTTATTTCGACCCAAAATGCATATTTTGCATATTTTAGGAGTAAAAAGAGCATATTTCAGCATGTTTTCGCTTTTTTTTATTTTTTTTTGCATATTTTAAGGTTTTGCCATTGATTTCTGGCCACTTTTTTGCTGCCAAAATTGCAAAACTGTAAAAAATATCACGAAAAAGTGTTCAAATTATTGCTGCTCGACTTTTCATTCCATTTCAATTTTTTATTGTTCAGGTTTTTCAATGCAAAAAATCCTTTCTATAGACACCCCAATTGATTTTTTCACATTTTTGAATATTTTGAGATTTTTTTGCCTAAAATTCAAAGCTCTATTGATGTCGATTGAAAAGTATATTTTAAAAATGAATGTTGGGAAATTTTTTGTAGTTTAGCTAGCTTTTTTCAAGATCGAGCCATCGTGGACATGACGTTCACCATTTGGCCAATTTTCACTCGTTTGAACAGCATCCTCCTTTATCAAGGAAACATTATGTAAACATTGCCCCCTTTTAGGCTCTGATTTTTCCCTTTATGTAATTTTTTTTTTGTTGAAAATTTTATCATTAATGCATCAGTAGAGAATTAGGGTATAGGCCCCTGTAATAATTTTGACTTGTTTTATTGTCAGTTTACAAAAAAAAAGTTGAATGTATTTATTTGAAAATTAGTCGAAAGACATTAATGGGAAATACTTAATTCAGGCCCTCCATTTGCCAACTCGGAACTCAAAATTGCCAACTTTTCGATTTTTTTAGGATCACAAGGGGGCTAACGTACCTTCTTACCTCCCCCTGGTCGCTTCGTGGGGGGGAGGGGGGGTGTCTGTCAATTGTCAAACGTGATCGAATTTTCATATCTATTATTAGTAGGTTTATAGGTGAAAAAAATTTATACAATAATTTGGTAAACAAGACTATAAATGTGCGACGATGACTCCACAGTTCACATAGTCATCTGATCACCACAATTTGATCTACGCGAATACGCGCAATATCGAATTACGCCAACGAGTAATTTGATACTGACGTCGGTATCGTCGATTTCGAGCATATTTTTCTGTTTCCCAAACCATTTATACACATTTACCGGAAATACGAGACGTTTTTCACGAATAATTAGTTCTGAAAGGTAGTTACAGGTAGATGTGTTTGTACGTAGGTAGTTGAATTGGTAGGTACCTATTGAAACTTTCAATCATTTTAAAGTAGTAAGTTCATACTTCAAAAAATGCCAAATTTTCGCATTTTCAGTGTTCGGAATATATTTTTAGATTTTTGGTCAATTTTTGAAATATTTTAAACCACTTGGAAATTTTAAAATGATCAGTGGGTTGGGATTATTTGTGATGGGGGGGGGGGGGGTGAAAACATCTTTCAATGTAATTGTGCCAACAAAAAATACAATTTTTTCATGGGTTGGGGGAGAGGAAAAGGAAAATTACATACACTTCTTTTCGTTAGGTCCACCCTTGACAGCCTATTTCAATTTTTTCAGATCAATTGAATGATTGAAAAAATCCTGCCTTCCTGGAACCTCAGATTAAATTTGAATTTTTTCCAAAGTATTCAAATTTTTCTAAGAAATGGGCAAGAATAGAGACCCTAGTTAATTTAAATATTGCAAAATTAATTGAACTCGTTTTTTAGATTTTCTGGCAGCTCTAATTGAATTTAAAGTTTCTTCGGTATGTTGAAATTGAAATTTTCTCGAAAAAGGGCAAACTCGTGTTGTATTTAAAACTTTTAAGAATTGATAAAACGTATCGAAACTTTCCGTAGAACTACTCCAAACTTCAAAGTGAGCTTAAATGGATGTGTACTTTCGACCTTTTAATTAATATAGCGAGTCCGAAATCCGAATGTGTAGGAATTCTGAAGATAAATAAGCCTAGTTTTCTGGAAAACCATCTGTGAATTTTTTCACGTTTCAAATCTTTAGATTCGTCATCAATTGTAGAATCAATTCGGTTCTAAAATAAGCCTTTATTGTCGTATGGAAAAATAATCCAATTTCCTGACTCCAACCATTCGGCTGGTTCGACCTTGCGAATAATTTAGGAAACGAGAAAACGCATCTCATACGATTGGTTCGAACTCGGGTTTTTATTCAAATTCAATTCGTTGCCAATTTTTAACGCCGACTCAGCATTTCGACGAATTTCATCACCTTCCCCTCGACTTGGGAAAATCTCCTTCGCCAAGACAAATTACCCGTTTGATTGACGTATAAATTGATTAATTTGATTCTTTGTTTGAAATTCTATACGTATCATTATTGCTGCAACCCAATTTCGAATCGAAAACTGTAACAGAAATAAAAACACACATTAGAATTAGGTATAGAAACATATTACGTAAGTTTGGTACGTCCAAATATTAAATTCTGTTGGTGGTTTAGCTTCGCGCAGTAGTCGACAATCAACCGCTACACTTCATTATATTATAGTACGTCACCTATTGTTACTCACTGTGGTGAGATTTGCCATATAAAAAGAAGAGAAAAAAATCAGAGAGAAAGAGATAGGATAGCTGATATGAGACGAGAATAAAAAGACAAGAAACACTATCTACAATAAAGCTGAAGTAGGTACGTAGACGTACGCGAGTATTAGTTTTCTTATTGTATTACAAGTTCGATTTTGTATACGTGTAGTATTGAAGATCGCCTTGCCGAGGAGAAGAGAGTAGAGAGACGAATATTATAGATGAAAGAAAAGAAAAGAAAAAGATACCAGATATACGTACTAACCTATGTATATGGAAAATGAGACGTAGCGTGCAGATGAGAGAAAGAGAGAAAACAAAACAAAAGAACAAAGTACAAAATGCATTACGAAAAAAAAAGTACCACGGTATAATAAGCTTACTTCTCGTATATGTAGGTAGAGAGGTACACAAATACATAGACATTGAGATAGAGATACATAAGAACGTGTAACAATACCACGGATCTATGACGATGGTATAGTATATTATGGTGATTTATCTACGTATAATACACGTATATAGCACCCTTATATATACTCGTACTACAATGTACAGTCTGTAATAACCGATCGTACCTACGAGTGGTATTACAAAACGTACTATATTGTCTCTCTTTCTACGTTTCCTAATACCATTGTATATAGCTCTAGTTAGACGAAGAAGAGAAGAGTAGTGGAAAAAACGGTCACTAGGTTAAACACTTGATCTTGAAATGGTGGTGTAATTTTTTACCCTTGATAGAATCGAACCACCGAAGTAAATGTATGTACATGCCACTTGCAACCATATATCGATATCGAACAGAATACATGTCCCGGGGGTGGTTAATGGAGAGGGGTTTCGAGGTAATTGAAAAGAAATTACGTACTCGTACGTAGACGTAGTAGATGGCAGAACGAAGAGGAAATTATTAATATTATTGCACAGCGTCATTAACATTGCGAAGTCCTTGAATCGAGTCGAGTGAAAGCAGCAGGCACAGCTCGCCTAGCAACGTTGCGTTCTTCGTACGACCACAACTGCTGCGAAAAGAAGTGGTCAGCGGGAGATATGAGTTGGGGTGGAGAAGAGGGGGAGGGATAGAGAAGACCTAAAGATACTGGGGAACGGTGGTTAGAAAAATCGCTTGTACTGTTGTGTAATACGAGTATATGAAAGAAGAGAAATGGCGAACTTGTGTCTGCAGTAATATGTATGCTTTACATGATGTCCGGTGAGTGGTGGTACGTTGGACAGATTTAGATAATGCCGGGTACCGCTAAGAAAAAATATTACGTGAGCAGGTTGCCTATGTTTGAAATTTCAAAGGGCAAAATGCTTCTTCAAAAAAATTCGAATCGAAAGAATTAAAAATTTTTTAAATGTTTTTTTTGACGAGATGTGTCGTCTAGCATCAAAGTCCAAAAATTTTCAAATTTGATATAGAAAAAGTCACAACTTCGTCATTTTTTTTGACATTTTTTCAACTTTTTTGGAAATGAAAAAAACGTTGTGACATTTCGCCAGCTTTTCCCAATGGAATAATTTTGAAAATTTTTTTGGACCCGTTTTGACAGTTTTTTTTTCAGTATGTTTCTTTTGACTTGTTGGTGTGTCATCACTCTTCAAGCATCTAGGTTCAAAAATTTTCAAATTTAGGAGATGAAAAATCAAAATTTTGTCATTTTTAAACATTTTTTGACATTATTTTCAACTTTTTGGAAAAAATTTTCAAGGCCCATTCTCAAGCGAAGCGAAAAATCGTTTAGGGAGAGAGCTGAAGTCCCTTAGTCAACATTTAAAAAAATGTTGAATTAAATGTCAACTGTGTATTTTTTTACTTATTTCTAAGATAACTTTGGGTGAAACCACCAAAGTGGTCCCAATTAGGTGTGAGGGGGGGATGATCAAAAATTGAAAATTTTCAATATAATCGAGCGAGATATCAAAATTCAAACGTTACTTGACCTTCTAAGTCTGTTTTGATGTTATTGAACACAAAAAAAAAGAGGAATGATGGTCGAAATCAATTCAGATATAGGTTAGGGTGGTTCTTATTTATACAGGGTGGAATAATTTTTAGCATTGGATATGCTTTTGCGATGACCAAACCTGTAAAAAAGTCATGAAATTCAGTCACACTGACTTTTCGACATTTTATTAAATTTTTTTGGACTAGGAAAAATTTTCAGATTTTTACTGACCTTTTCTAATTTTTTTTGCTCCCACCCCCTAAAGTTGTTCGTTTTTATGAAAAAATAAATCATAGAAAATTTCACGCGCTCAATATTCTAAATAAGTGATACCAAATTTCTCCCAAATAAATTTTAAAAATGCGATTAAAATTTTTTACTTTTTTGATTTTTGTTTACTCAATCCCCTCCCAATATTTTTCCTTTTATTAGAAATGACTTTCAAATTTCTGTTATCCCCACCAATGCGGAAATAGGCGACACCACAAGTGCTCTAAAATTTGAACGTTCTCAAGCACTCACTTTTATCCCTCTGGGGAGGGAGATTAAAAATTTTAATAGTTATTTTCGATCAAAGGGAATACTGAGACGGCTTGGAATGAAAAAAAATCAAAAATGTTAAAATTTCATTCAATTTTCATTTTTAAATTTTTTTTAAGAATGAGAGAGGAGCTTGGAGTTACCACTTGAAATTTAGTTGGGGAAAAATGAAAAATAAGGAATAATTTTCTCATAAGAAAAAAAAAATTTGGAGGGTGGGAGCAAAAAATTCCAAAGTTGAAATAAAGGGCCGCCCTTATATAGATTACACAAGTTGGAAAAAATACATTTTCTTGATAACTAATAGTAAATTTTCCAAAATTTCAAGTTGAGCCTCTTCACCTCCTACAACTGTTCTTGTTTTTTTCAGTAAAATGACATCAGATGTGTGCTGACGGGGTCAATAAAATAGAAAAATATTCATGTAGATTTTCAACTCGATAACTTCCGAAAATTTTTAGACACCCCCCCCCCCATCTTAACGAGACTCCTTTGGATTTCAATTCAACATTTCTTCGTCAGAATTAATTTTCAAAGGTCAGAAATCATGCCTAATACACCTTAATATTCAAATTTAAATTTTCCAAAATTTTGAGTCGAGCACCGCACATATCGCCCTTAGGGTATTTTTTACTCTTTTTTTTTGGTAAAATAACGTCAGAAATGGACTCGAGAAGTTAAAAGACATACACTTTACACCTCACTCTTGACAGCGTCAGAAAATTTGAATTTTGGATCCATGCTCCTACCCTAACAGTCGAAATAATCCCAAAAACGGATTCAGGGACCTCAAAAACCTGAAGCAAGTCGAAATATTTAGAAAAAATGCTGAAATAGGAAATAATGCAAAGTTTCCTATCAATTTCCAAAAGTGGAAATATAACTCCAAAAGGTTTTTTCAAAGTTGAATATTTAAGAAACGAAAATGGTACCTATTGAATAAAAAATTTCATATTTTTGGAAAGTAGAGATTTAGGGGTTTTTATAAATGTATTTGATCATCTGAAATAATCAAAAGATTGTACCCAAAAAGACATTCGAATTATAAAAATTTCTTCAATTGCCATTTTCTCAAAATTTGCTCTTTTGAGATATGATATTATTCTTCCGTATGTGCGGTTTGAATTTTTGAATTTACTTTGAATGGTATTCAGGGTGTCTACTGGGCACGAAACGCACGAATTCAGAAAATGAGCACGAAATGTGACCAAAAAACACGAAATTTTGATGAAACTGAATGTGTTTTCAAAAGTATCCCTTCAATTGAAATTTAAATTGAAAAAATTTGAAATTTCAGCTTTGAAAGATTTTTTTTGCAAAAATTTTCGCCCTCGCTTCGCTCAGGCTGAATGAATTTATACCATTTTTAAACAAAGTAATTGACAATTTCCAAAAGTTTACATGAAATCGAATATTTTTTTGCCAAACCAGCCGTCCTTTGAATCAGTAGTATATGGGGAGGAGGGATGGTCAAGGGGTCTATACCTTTTTCATAACAGAAATGTTGAAAAAAATTATGAAATTTCAGCCTTTGAATGTAATGGACCAAATTTATTTTCAAGATTTTATGAGTTTTTTGCTCTTCTTTCCCTTTATATAAAAAATTCTGAAAATGACCTGAAAAATGCACACAATGTAATTGGGGTGAGGGGTCCCAGAAAAATTTTAAAATAGCACGAAATTTCATTTTTGCGATTTAGGAGACACCCTGGTATTTAGCACCTTTGGTTTTAATATTAGGCAAAAAATTGTCATATCAAAATTGGTTTAGTTTGAAAAGTTAGTTCCAACGTTTTTTCTTATTGGTACCTGGTTATCTCCAAATCTCGAATATGTACCACCACTCACCGAACACTCTGTGTAGTCAGGAGTCGGATATACGAGCATTTGTACGTATCTAGGTACGTTACCTACTCGTAATACACCGTGTAGAAGTACACGAGCACGGTGTAGAGAAAAACAGGGCGTAACAGTGACCCTGACTACGTTTAGGGATGCAAAATGCGCGTCGAAATCGATACCGGAAGAAAGACCGCAGCCGCAGGGAGCGCTGCGATAGGATACGTAGAGAAAAAGCTCGCTCTCCTCTATCCTCTGCACTGGGCTTCGAAAAAGCCAAAGGCGTCCGTACACGTTTCTATTGACCTGCACTGTTTAGCAATAACAAAGGCAGACACGAGCCGCGGTTACGAACAACGTTGGGTCAAGGCTGCAGGTAGCAATTTTTTTCGCGCCCGGCGCGGCTGCTGCAACTTTGACGTCGTGCCTCCTACGTCGAGGTAAATTTTACACGGATGCATGTGCACCGCGATACCAACGTATGTACCACTACGAGTATACCAAAGTCGTGACCGTCACATAGAAATAAATGTCGTACGAAAGCGAAATTGAATACTTGCTATTTTTTTTTCGCAATTTCGAGGTTATCGCGGCTGCGATGACGTTGAAGTAAGCCCGCTGGCGAAGGTACCTGCTAAAAATTTGATCGAGTTACCGAGCTTAATTAAAGTAAAAGCCGGAGTCCTGAGGGTTAACGTTGGCTACGTTTTTCGTCGGCCCGGCTAGGCTGGCCGGTTCCAAATTAAACCTAATTGTAAGAAATTCCGTTCACGAGTGTTTTTCAATGAGATCTCGTCGGATGAAGTTGCGCTGCGTTCCGATGTGCTTGCCCTTTTTTCTTTTCTTCGTCCATATTTCTCGTTTTCTTTTTCGTTTCGTTTTCACTTTGTAATTCTAAACTTGAACGAATGAAGGTTTTTTTTGAGGTATTGAATTCGATGCCTTTTAATAGAGTTGGTTAAGAGATGAATGAAGATGAAGGTCTTGTTTCGGCTGATGATGTTTTCAGTTACCTATTGGGGCTTTGTTTTTTTCTTTATTGGCTCGTTTGTTTGTTACGAAATGATTACAATGTTATCGTTTTGAATATTTTTGTTTTTTTATCCATTGAAGATTAGGTTTATCAGAGTTATGAAGGCTAGCAGTCAACCAAATGGTCATTTGACCCTCCTTTGTGTGAATAAAATAAAGATTGAGAAACTGAATATCTGAAAGTTAGCATGATATCTGAAATTTTCCAAATCCAATAAGTCTGCCTCACAAAATATTAGAAAGTCACCCTGAATTCTAAAATTTTCCAAGTTCAAAAAGGTCAGCATCATCTCTGAAATTTTTCAATTTCAAAAAATCAATGGAAATCCGAAAATATTTTCAAGTCTGAAAAAGTCTGGCAAACCTAAAAGTCATCGTCAAGGAATTTCGGGACGGAATTTATGGAAACGAAAAATGAACGGAAAATTTTTAAAAAAGTAGTGAAAAAGTCATGAAAAATACTTGAAACGGAGTATAAATGTTCAAAATTTCATACAAATCATTGAAAATATTGCAAAAGTTGTTGAAAAGTCGTGAAAAATGTCTGAAATATTGTTAAAATTGTCAAAAATTTGTGTAAAAATCATTGGAAATGTTGCAAAAGTTGTTGAAAAATCAAGTTCTAAATGTTGTTAAAATTGTCAAAAAGTTCATAAAAATCATTAAAACTGTTAAAGTTGCTGAAAAGTCGTTGAAAATGTCCGAAATGTTGTTAAAATTGTTGAAATTTGTGTAAAAATCATTGAAAAATTGTAAAAAATGTCTGAAATGTTGTTCAAATTGTCAAAAATTTTATAAAAATCTTCGAAACTGTCGTAAAAGTTACGAAAAAGTTTTAAAATTATGAAGTTTTTCATGATTTTTACGAAATTTTTAACAATTTTCATGACTTTTAAACAACTTTTGCAACATTTTCATTGATTTTTATGAAATTTTTGACAATTTTAACAACATTGCGAATGATTTGCACGACTTTTCCACAAGTTTTGTGACATTTTCGATGATTTTTATGAAATTTTTCTTAATTTCAACTACATTTTTGGCATTTTTTATGATTTTTCATCAACTTTTGCTAAATTTTTAATGGTTTTTACCTAAATTTTGTCAATTTAAACAACATTTCAGACATTTTCCACGACTTTTCAACATCTTTTGCAATATTTTCACCGCTTTTGAACAACTTTTACAACATTTTCAATGACTTTTCACACAATTTTTAACAATCTTTGGCAATTTTTACAACAATTTATGCATTCTGAACGACTTCTTCACTACTCTTACCACAATTTTAATAATTTTAATGAGAATAAGTTGAGAATCAGATCAAAGAACAGGTCAAAGTAGGTAAGAAAAAAATTGTCTGACAAAATGTCCAAAAGTCAGCATTATCTCTGGAAGAAATTTTCCAAGTTTTAAAAGTTTAAACTGCCAAAAAAGTCTGACAAAATGTTTTAAAGTCAATTTCTGAAATTTTCCAAGTCCGAGAAGTCTGACTAACAAAATTTCGGACCCTGATTTCTAAAATTTTCTTAGTCTAAAAACTCTAAATTGTTTGTTTGATAAAATGTCTAAAAGTCAAAACTATCACAAAAAATTTCCAAGACCAAAAAGTCAGTGGAAATTTGAAAATTTTAAGGGTGCAAAAATTTTCCATTTGAAAGCATTGTCGGAACTTCCATAAAAGTTGTTGGCTGCCGAAAATTTATAAAATATCAAAAAAGTTGCTTTAATATCTCAAAAGCTCTTGAAAATGAGATGAAAATCGTGTAAAATGCGAAAAAAATTGTTGAATGTAAGTGAAAATCATGTGAAAATGATCTAAGCATTGATAAAATTTCATCAGAAATGTGTGAATTTTTCGCAAAAATAGCATAAAATAATTATCATAAAAGTGTAAGGAATAATATAAAATTTGTATACAAATCAGCTGAAAAAAACGTTTTAAAAGTAATTTTTTCGATAATCAAACCAATTTTTGGTTATATTTTGAGCAGTTTTGGTGCAATTAAAATTTTTTTTGAATGTCTTTTTAAGCGATTTTATTGAATTTTCAAACAATTTTCAACAATGTTTCAATTTTAATAATTTTTATGACGTTCAAAATATTTTTGGTATTTTTATAATTTTTATTCCTTATTTAAACCATTTCTGTAACGTTTTCAAGATTTTGGTTGGGTCATTGTTCGTGAATTTTTTTTTGTGTCTCAAAAATCAAAATTGAATTTTATTAAAGCGGGTCAAAATTTTTGCACGCGTCCCCTCCCCTCTAAAAACTCTCAAAAGTTGCCATTTTGAACGCAAATCTAGCGTATTTCAAATCCTAGAATTTCTCAAGCAACGAAAAAGAACGACACAACGCCTAGATACATGAAATCAATTTCTAATCCAATTTCACCCTTGAACTTGCCTTGAAACTAGATCAATAAGCGCAATGGTTGGCGCGTTTCCTCAATATTTTATCATTTAGTTCTTCCTTCCGCCGTTTTGCTTTTCTGTTATCTACCCTTCGTTTCGCTGGGAAAAAAATTCCACGCTGCTAGCTTCGAAGCGAACAGCCTTTTCTAATGTCTTTTTTTCTCACCGTGTCACTCTTCTAAGTCTTTGTATATATGGTATTTTAAACTAAAACCAAAGAACGCGCCGAGATAAATTAATTATTCCATATTTGGGAGATTGTTCGTTTAATTTTCTTAATGCTTCGAAATTGCCCTCGTAATTAAACCACGATGAGTCACCAGAAAAAAAAATAAACGATGCTGTACTGCGCGGCGGCGACAACGAGAGAGAGAAAGAGCGACGGGGGAAAAACTGCAGCTTAATTTTAATCGCGTAAAATTAAGCTCGTTCGAATTAAGTTAGATGGTCGTTGCAGTACCATCAGCAGCAGCAATGACAAAGCAGCGTACTCTTGACATAATGAATGCGGCTTGTATTTGTATTAAATATAGAAATGCACGTAAGAGAAGGGTAATTTAGAAAGAGTGTTTGTGTGTTTTTCTTCGTGCGGAGGAGCGATGCAGAAGTGCGGGGATGGCGGAGGAATTGAGGCGGCCATAGGCGCAGCTCTTTTATATTGTACGTGCACTTGAGAAAATTAAACAAACGATTGGCCCATTATAATAGGTACACGTAAACCTTATGTACTTGTAATATACATAACACCTCTGCTTGTACGTAGCTATGGCTGTGGCTCGCAGCGTTCTGCTATTACCTTATGGCATAAGTAATAAATAGAGCCGTCGTGTAGCGTTAAACGACATAATAATAAAGTCTGCTTTTAGTATGAGGTACGAGACGATCGCCTAATTCGGATAACTCGCACAGGCATACGATTCTGTCGCGTTTTAGCCTAGACGATATTACGAAAGGAAGCGAGAAATGAGCTGGAGTGATTAGTGGCGTTAGGATGGATTTGGGTAGGAAAAGTGTATCGGGAATTGCGACTCCGGCGCGGCGCCATGCGTCGAGCTTCGTCGTCGTCGCGAGCTACACGTAATTAATGTAAAGTGACAATGTTCAGCAGGTCTTTTAAAATACATAGAGGAAGAGCGAGAGAGCCGGTGACTTTCTCTGTTGCGCTGTTAATGCATATACGTGTCGATGTAATGTAGTTTACACTGTTTGTACGTAGACTGAACCGAAGTGTACAACGTGTATGCATAAAATCATATATACGAGAGATTTTAACGACTAACGACGATGGCGGGCGAAGAGTAGGGTTTTCTCACGACGAAAATACCAGCGAGGGGCGGACGAGTGGAAGGGCGTAGGGCACCGATGACATAAGCCGATTGTTATCGTACACACGTAAGATTTCAGTACTTGCATCGAGAGAGTTGCCTATGCTTAGTGCCTTTATGTACCTCTATACATATTTCGGCTTTGATAAATGTTATTTAATTAAATTACCAACGACTAATGAAGCGGTTAATGAATACGCTAAGTCACGATAAGAAAAGAAGAAATATTACCACGTCGTCGGTCGGCTGGTAACATACACAATGAAAATAGTGCGGTGTGAGAAGAGCAGAGTGGAGAGTACGAGAGATATATGGTAAATATTTGAGGAAAAAAAATCGCCCACTTGCAAGACGTGTACGATGAAGACGAAGAGGAACAGCAACGAACAGTTGGCCCGATAATCGCAGAGCAGACGAGCGGAGGTTTTGTATACGATGAGAGCTAATTTAACGAGCGTATGGTTGAAAAATTGTCGTGTAATTTGAAAAAAAAAACGAGGGATTGCTGCGTAATGCGATTACCGCGAGGGGCCCTGAAAAGATGTGTTGCGGGTTGCGTAATGATGCGAATGGGTGTAAGTAGCGTAGTCTCGTATGAGTGGAAAGGGTTGGTGGGAGAGAGGTAGATCCGTTGTATGGGTCATTCCAATTGATTGAAAATTATTAGAAGAAAAGTAACGTTTTGCCCAATTTGAAGGATATGCTCGAATTTGTGTCTTAATTCGTTGATTACTTCTCGAATATCGTAGATGCGAAAAAAAGTTATATAATCGAAGTTGTAGATGATTAAAAATTGAACATTTTTTGTTTCAAAATATTTTTTCTATCTGGGAGCAAAAAGAAGGTAACCGTTCGAGGAAAAAAATCCGGGCATTCATTAACAAAGCTAGGAATTTTATGCAAAGCATTCGTCTTACTATTAGTCCAGAAGCTGAACCTGACAAAAAATGGCCGAGAGGGTTGAAATCTGAGACCAGTTCCAAAAGTTGGTATAAAAGACTTCGTACTCAAAAACATCAGTCTGCCAATCCGCAGCACAGCGAAAGCTCAAAGTTCACAAATTTTTGTGAACTTTGAGATAAAAAAAGGTTGAAAGGTGAAATTGGAGTCTACTTTCAGGATTTTTTACGCTGAATCCGAATATGGCAGTCTGCCAACCCCCAGGTGCTGCTAAATGGGTGTCAGACTGGGTCAAAGAGGGTAAACATCATTTAAAAAATCGGGTATATTCGCTATATAGCTGACTTTAAAAAGGTACATCACTGAAAATGGTGTTTTCTCTGGTAATTTTTCATGCTGAGTCCGAATATGATTGTCTGCCAAACCCCAAGTGCCGCTAAGGAGGTGGCAGACTGGGCTAGCTGCCAGATTTTGAATGTTTATTCACGATTTTCCTCCTTCTAACTTAGTCAGTCATCCCCTTGAGGCACTTGGGAACTTACGGACAATCATATTCGAACTCAGTATGAAAAATTATGTGAAGAAAAACCATTTTTGATGATCAATCCTTTTTAAGCCAGTTATGACGCGAATATACCTGATTTTCACGATTTTTTTTGCAATTTTTGCTCTCTTTGATCTGGTCTGATACCCCTTTGGCAACACCTGGGGGTTGGCAGACTGTCATATTCGGAGTCAGCGTGAAAAATCCTGCAAGTAGACACCAATTTCATCTTTCAACCTTTTCATTTCAAAATTTGTGAACTTTGAGCTTTCGCTTTGCTTGAGAGCAGCAACGCCGAATCGGCAGACTGATGTTTTTGAGGAAGGAGCTATGTATACTAACTTTTGAAGACCGTATTAGATTTCAACCCCTCGGCCATTTTTTGTCAGGTTTGGCTCCCATACTACCATCCGTGCTAGAGACGGAACTGGACATTATTCATAGCAGGGGGCTGAATATCAGTGAAGTAGCCAGCATGTCTTTTAAGGAGGATGGTCTAAAATTGTGGGCCAATATCTTCATTATTTTAGAAGCAATTGATGATGGACCCAAAGTTTTTGTTTCACTTTTTCTGCTCAAAAACTACTTCATCTCGCTATATACGTTCATTTCGACAACGAGAGTCATTTGCATATTCGTCAAAATAATCATATGGAAAATGTGCAGAACACGTGAGGTGGCTGCAGGTACACGACAGTGAGAAAAACACGAAAGGAAAAACCAACCCAACTTTTTCCATTTCGAATTTACGTCGCATGTACTCGTATTCGCAGCAGCAAGAGAATATATTCGGTTATGAAAATATGAAACTGTTACCTTGGGTTCGGTTTAGCAGCGGTGTTGGCGAAACCTCAACTTTCAGCTCGCAGGTCTGTTGTTGACATGTAATTACGGAGTCTGCTAGTACACCCTTCGTATATATACGAACGTGTCCGGGGATTTCGAACGTCTATGTTGATTTTTCCATTTATTTTCAAAGCTACCACCACCTCACCGGTCGGTAGGTATCTAATCTAGCGAGCTATTCTCTAAAATGGTGTAGGAAAAAAGGCACCAAATTGTAGGAATCGCGGATACGAAGCGCAGCTGAATAAAAATGAGATATTTGCTCTATATATATATGGGTATGATCCGCCGAATGACCGGTATTTTCGATATGGTTTTTGAAACATCATCAACGGGTGTAATCAATTAGGAAATCACTTTAACGCTCGACCGAGCAAAATTTCAATATAAATATCTCATACCGCAATACCCTGACCTAATCCGACCCACGTAATTCTTACCAGTTATAAATTTTCATCGTTTTATGATATCGCAAAACGAGAACGAAAGGGTTACATTAATAATGTTGATACTTAAGTACATGTAAGAAGCTTTTCCGCCATTGTAGGCGTTTTAATGAATTATAAAGGCTTCGCTACTACTCGTATACATAGTTTTTCCTCCCCAACCGAGATCCGATTGCGGTGTTGTATTGGACTATACTTCGTTGAGTGGAAAAAAAGGGCACTAGGTTTGTGTATTATACGTGATGTTATTATTTTTTAACGGAACAACATGATTTTTCCCGGTGTGCGAAGCGAGACCGGAACCTTAAAAAAAAGGCATCTAAAAGATGAAATTTCATATTTTTCAACTTTTCGATTGTCAAAGGAGCCCAAACCCATTGGAACCTCCCACCAAATACGATATTGAGGGAATTTGCCCCTGATTACCTCTGGTTGCGACGTTGTCTACGTATAAATAATTTAACAATCAATTAATCGAAAATTTGTTTGTTTGTGTTTCAGGTTAGTGTCAAATTTTCCTGTTGCAAAAATAAAGTTGTACGAAGATAAGTAAGTTACAATTTAAAATAGTGTTCTATGAGAAATATCATGAAAGTTCTCGAAATGTTGTGAAAACTTCTTAAAACAAAAGAAAAATAGTTAAGAATTATGTAAAAGTTGTCCAGAAGTAGTTTATGACTATGCTGAATCCTTTTACGATGGTGTCGAATCATTTTAAGATGGTGTGTAATTGGTGAAGAATCATTATACAACGGTGCCAAATCATTTTACGACGTGCCGAATATTTTTGACAGCGCAGAATCATTTTACAATGGCGCCGAATAGGTGTTGAATCATTTTACAACGTGTCGAATCACTTTAGGGCGGTGCCAAATCATTTTACAATTGTGTCGAATCACTTTAGGAGGGTGCCAAATCATTTTACAACATGCCGAATCACTTTATGACAGTGTCGAATCATTTTACAACTGTGTTGAATCAATTTACAACATGCCGAGTCATTTTACAACGTGCCGAATCACTTCGGGGCGGTGGCAAATCATTTTACAATGGTGCCGAATCACTTTATGACAGTGTCGAATCATTTTACAACGGTGTTGAATCAATTTACAACATGCCGAGTCATTTTACAACGTGCCGAATCATTTTAGGGCAGTGCCAAATCACTTTACAATGGTGCCGAATCACTTTAGGATGGTGCCAAATCATTTTACAACGTGTCGAATCACTTTATGACAATGCCAAATCATTTTACAACATGCCGAATCACTTTATGACAGTGTCAAATCATTTTATAACGGTGTTGAATCAATTTACAACATGCCGAGTCATTTTACAACGTGCCGAATCACTTCAGGGTGGTGCCAAATCATTTTACAATGGTGCCGAATCACTTTATGACAGTGTCAAATCATTTTACAACGGTGTTGAATCAATTTACAACATGCCGAGTCATTTTACAACGTGCCGAATCACTTTAGGGTGGTGCCAAATTATTTTACAACGTGCCGAATCACCTTAGGGTGGTGCCAAATCATGTTACGATGGTGCCGAATCATTTTTAGACGATGCCGAATCACTTTATAAGGGTGCCAAATTGGTGTCGAATCATTTTACAATTGTGCCGAATCCTTATGACGCTGTCTAAACCCTTACAGCTTGAACCTTTAGGCTGTTTCCATTTTCAAACTACATATGCCATATTCTTGTGGTACTTCTATGTTTCTGGAGCTCCTGAAGCTCTATTTGATTCTATTTAACGAATATTTCTTAATTTTATCAAGGTTGGATTGATGCTACTGTTTTCTTAAAACTAGGAAAAGTATCTTCGGTTGACATTTTTATTCTTATAACCCTCTACAGTTGATACCCAGTCTATCAAATTTTCTGCAACGCTTTTCCACGATTTCAAGTACCTCGTGAATTCTCATGGTGTAAAAGTCGACGCTGACTACTAAAAAACTTCATTTATTTTCATTACCATTGTCAAGGTTTCGTACGAGCAGCTTATTCCAAAAAAAATAAAAAAGCACTAATAACACAGTATGCAACCGACACTAAAATAAATTCGGCGAGAACGCCGGGCCGAATTGCATTTCGGAATTATTCCCATTTCCCAGCCCACCCACCGCCGCCACCGCCATCAATTCGCACCGAAACGGAAATAATGTTGGTTATTCCTAGAAAAGCGTAAATTTTCTACATCGCTCGGTACAGCAGCCAAATTCACAAAGAACAATATACTCGTACCGCTCATTTATGTGTACGGGTATATCGCTTATAATAATTTCAATTCCTCATTCTGTGCAATTATTTGGCTCGTATTCGCTACTTTTCGACAATTTTCCTCCCTGTCTTCCTCGCTACACCGCAGGATCGGCAACGGCACAAACGAGAAACGCGAGTGTCTGTTTCATTATACGTACATAAGCATGGCGAGCTTCTAATTAACCAGAGAAACATTCGTATATTGAAGATGTTTAGTCTGGAGATATTTGTGTGTGTCTGTCTCGGTGATTCGACTTATTCGCGAAATACTCGCTGTATAGTGATATATAATTAATGTGGTATATATGGTATGCGGTATAACGTATAGTGTCGCATAAATAGCTAGAATATCGTCGCTTTGTGGAACTAGATTCCGTATAAATGACGTCTGTTCTTCTCGCCGTAAGATTTATAAGAACTGATTGTAAAGCTGCGATGTTGCTGGTGATGCTGTTGTGCGAAAATATACTCGGTAGAAAGGATATTACGTACATGTATACGAACATGAATTTAAAATTAAAGAACTTGTCGTGCCATTATTGACTCTGTAGTAGCAGTATACATGCATATGTATGTGTGATGGAGTGGCGGTGGCTGGGGAGGTAGTATATGTATTCTGTATGACATTAGCTGTATGTAATGGATATAGGGTGCCGGTAGAATGAACGAGGTGAAGAGAATATCTGCTGTATAGCCACAGGTAGTAGATTAGTTGGAAGTTATATGGTACGAGTGGATATAAATTCGACATAAAGATGGGTTTTTACTTGGTAATATGGAATAGATAATGTTTCGGGTCAGTGGAACCCCGAAGGAGGTATTCGATGAAGCAGGTGATAGTGAAACAGTGTTGGACTGGACGTAGGCTGTGCATACCCTCATGAATTTGTCGATATCTAGGGAAGACTTTTTATCGGTAGCTGCGTAGATACAATGTACTCGGTATGTAGGTACTTTTACAGTTATTTTACAAATATATCGAAGCGATAATATCCTCGAGTGTAATTCCGAACCCCATTATTATCGGTTTAACCACTTCGGGAACCAGTTTGAAGTGCTGAATAGCGTCGATGTATGTAAAGATGCATACGCGAAGAGTATATATGTATATGGCGCGGATATCCGCGCTGCTGTCGGCAGCTCTGGCACTGGCAGTCGGTCTCGGCGGCATGGTGGTGGCAATGGCAGTGGCGACGAAGGTGGCGTCGACGACGGCGACCGCGAACCGTATCGATTGGTCGTCGGTTCCTTCTCGCATACGTACGTACGGTGCTACATGTACGACGACGACGTCCAAAGTAGGCGATGCGATGCGGTGGGTATATAAGGCGTCGTTGTCGTCATTACGCCGCCGCCGCCGTCGTCCAGCTCTATGTAGCTGCGGTAGTAGTGGTGACGCGTGGTAGCGTATATGGTTGCGTTCTTGGTATACGAAAATTAGGTCAAGTTGCGTTATGAAACAACGGTCGCGCGGCATCGGCGCGCTGTGTCTTACGTCTCGCTCGTTCGCCTTTTCCCTCTCTTGTTGGCTGAGGCTTCTCGCACGACGATTACGACCGAGGTATTATGTGGCCGCAATGCCAGGCTAGTGCGAAGTTAGGCCTCCCGTCGCACCGTACCGATGCCGGTCCTCATGGTGCAGCGATTGGCATGGCGCGGTAAGACGATGGTTATTACGGTTGCAATGCGTAAACACTAGCGATCGTTGTTCGTCGAGTCGTCGTAACCTTCTTCCTCGTTTTTAGGTAACAGCACTTTTCCTATCGGCGCCCGCTGACTCATTTCTCTCTCCTAATAACTCCCTCCCGCTGTTCAACCTCGAGGTCCTTTTCGAAAACGAAGGCATTTCACTTTCGATCGACTTTTTTTCCGTGTGTCTGCGACGTTGGCAGCTGAATCTCTGAGTCGTCGGGGTTTCCCTTAGGAGATGCAGAGAGGTGGGTGAGACCAGGGTTTCGCGGGAGACGTGAAAATCAAGACGTGCGTTCTGGGAAATTAGCCGAGAACGACGAATGGCTAAATGTAATTTCCACGCCGAAATACATGACGTGGATGATGATTAAAAAGGGTTTCTGCGAAATTACTTGGGTCAGGGTAGCGCTATGAAGCATTTCTGTGAACGGAATCGCGTCGAGTGGGTTTGAATTTGGCTTGAAACAGGCATCTAAGCATAGTGATGTGATAGGCTGAGTGAAGTATGAATTACGATGTTTGGGACAACTGACCAAAGTTCGAAGGATAAGATTTTCTTTTTTGCGCTGGTTTTGAGAAGAGCTCGTGGTACTAGATACAGTGCCTGTTTCACCGTTGCCTTTTACTTACTTTTTGTTGTGCTCCCTCTTATTCTCTGCACTCTCCTCTCCTCCCATCATGTCAGCACCTACTATTGTTCTCTCATTTTACCCATGGGATTTTGAGATTCTCTGCGGTGGATTGATCACTTCTCACTCCTGATCTTTTGCAAAGAGGGTAAATGCGAGCAGTGAACTCCAGCTTCACAAAATTGGTGACCCTGGCACATCATAAATGTAGGTGACACTGAATTCCAGGATGCTTTGAGATCGAAGCCAATCATAGCCTGAGTTAATCTTGAGTGTCCACCATTCTGGAAAGTGGAAAGCGAGTCTTCAGTTATGGTTTGCCCAAATTGAGGCAGAGTTTGCGGATAGCAGCATAACTGCTGATGATACAAAATGCAACGCAATCATTGCAGTCATCAAAAGTGATGTCGCAGAAATCAGTGACTTTGTTTTTAAATCCTCAACAATACCCACAGGTGTATATGTTAATTTCTGCATGCTTGCCTTAATTTTGGAAGTTTCCTCCAAGATGAGGCCTCTAGACTTTTTTCTATTTATATTCAGGGGAAAAGGTCCAGACCCTGCAGCATGGCCTCCTCCCAAGTCCACCAGGCCATCGCGTGAAATAGTGACTGTCCATGTTGAATGAAGTATAAGTACATGGTGTCCAACTATACTGCTTGCTCTGATTTTCCTGCAGAAGTCCTGCATTTTGGTTGAACCTTCTGATATCCTGCAAAACTACTGTTTTTGGGTTAACTTAGGTTGAATCTCTTGCTTTTCTCAAATTTAAAACCCTGTCATCAAAGTTTGTTTTTTTGGGAGAGAGAGTAACTGCACCGTGAAATCGTGCAACACTCCTATTTTTTGGTTTTGAGATTTTGCTGACACTCTGATGTAGCAAAACTTGTAAACTGGGTGTTGTAGTGTTCAAAATTCAATTTTGAGGGACATACATAACCACTTATAGATGAAACCAGTCCGTGTACTCACCAAATAGCAAATGGGAACGCGGAAGGAAAAAAGAAAAAGAAAAACACTATAAAGGAATTGCCCGAGCATCGTATCGTACAACTCGAAAGAAACGTGTATCGGTATAAAGGAAAGTAGGGGGAGGGGGGAATCAACTAATCCGGAGTTTTAATGAATAGAGTCACGAAACCCTCGGTTGGCACAAAGTTGTTGTTTTTGTTGCTTTTCTTCGGATTGCACGCGGATGACGTGCGATAATTGTACAATCGTAACAAGGTATAAAGCAGCGAGAGAATGACGAACAGACGACAGATGAATGACGACGGGTAGATAGCTGGGTACAGTACGGTAGAGGCAGCGTGGGTTAGAGAGGTACATTCGAGGTCTGTAATTTGAAGAATCAGAAGGAGGAAATGGGTCTGTCGAGTAGAATTACCAGCGGTGGATGAGTAATTACGTGCGTTCGCGATGACGATGCCGGGACTCGGGAGCGAGCTGGGAGTAGGTAATTTGGTTCAGGTCGTGTGTACTGTATGTAGGTACTTTCCATCGAGTACAGCCTGTGCTGCGTAGCCCATTGTATTATACCTACGTGGATAGGTAACCAGAAGCTGGGCTGGTACACGAACGATGGCGGCATATGCCGGTTCACTACGTAAGTGTAACGTATAACGGGAGATGTCTTCAGTTAAAAGGGTTTCGAGTACTGTGGATTTGGTTTTCGGAGGAGTCGACGACAATGCTGCGGACGCTGGTTTCGGAGCGTACATTGGCGCAGGAAGAACAGGTTTTTTCGCTGGTGGGGTTTCCTTGGTGGGCTTTTTTTTTTCATTATCGGAGCGAACTGCGGAGTAGAGGAGATGCTTGGATGGTCGCAGAATGAAAATCCAGGACATGAGATTTTCATCGTGCACAATAAGGAAGAAGGGGGTCGCCTTTTACGAAGCCGACGTCGTCGGTATCCGCGAAACCGGTCTTTTGGCCGTGGTTGCACATTTCCAGATACCGCCGTGCCGAGAGTTGCTGAGCTGGTACTCGAAGTCGAAGGTAGGTTTCGGGTTCGTGGCGTGGTCGGGTGGCGAGGCAACTGCACCAACAAAGGAGAAGGGAAGAGTTGTATGTGTGCGAATGTGTACTACATTCGTATTACGTATGTGGTGTACCTACGTAAAACGTATATGCCGCTGTACGTAGCTCGCTCGTGAGATGTATAAAATGCGTTATGGTGTGTGTGTGCGGTACACAGAGGAAAGAAAAGGGAACGCGAGGAGAGTGGAGGTTGGCGTGATATTAGCAATGCCGACCGTGAATTGCGCGCGCACATTGCGCTTGGCCTACTAACCCTATTCCGAGCCGCGAATATACGCTGGGTCGTGTACTTCCAAGTGCCGTCTGTGTCGTTTCTTATTGACGTTTCGCGCTGCTATATCGTACCAAGTCGGTTGCGGTGCTTGTGAAGTATTGCGTTGTTCGCGGCGGCCCCCGTGTACTTTTTTACCTCTAAAACACACCTATTGATTTGTACATATTTTTATTTCATTAGTGATTTTTAAACGCGAAATGTGATCGATTGTTTTGTTGTTTTGTAGTAATTTTTTCTATGTTTTCTCCCTCGTTTTTCTTTTCCCGCTGGCTCGAATGGTGCTAATTTCCAAGTGATATTCGCGAGTGAATTGCTGTGAAGTAAAATTTAAAAAAAGCTTGTACTCTGTGTTCGCCTTCAAGTGATTGTGATAGTGTGCTGGGTACCTATTTGCCCAAATTCGTGTGCGAAAAATATGTATACCGGTGGTGTATTAGTGTGATATCTGTTTGCGGCCTCTTGTCGCCTATTTATGGTGGAAGTACGGCCTACCGTGCAATACCTGTACCATGTCTACCGTATTGCAGTGCGAAAATCGTCTAGCTACGGCGTACTCGTTTAACGATGAAAACCTATCTAGGACTCCGTCGCCTATATCTTCTTGTTCGTTTTATGTGGATACGTCGTTGGACAAGTAAGCTATTGCCTATTTTGCCTCTGTTGAGCCTATATTTTGAACCGAGTGTGAGGTGGTGGTGCCTGATTTTATGGTTCTGTATTCCGGTCCGGGAATTCATAGGTTGGTAGATTGGATAGGTACTCGTGTTTGATAGTTCTAGGCGACCGGAAGTTACCATTGGGTGAAATTATGCAATATGATGGAAAGCCCGGATCGCATCTCCCCTCTTATCTATTAAAGAGTTGAGAGTAGGATTTCCATGGCCGGTCTGATGATGCCTTCGGGATACAGACTGAAGTTCACATGAATGTATTATATAATTTTATGACATGTGAATTATACTATACCGAAGTTGTGTTGGAATAAAAATGAGGATGCAAATTTTTTTTCCAAGAGCAACAAGTGAAGAAGCAGCGTGAATTGGAGAGCAGGAGAGTTTTGGAGAAATTTATTGGGGGTTGTACCTGAGCCCGATTACCTGTTGATCTTGAGGAATAAAATTTAGGAATATGATTCATGGGAACATTGGATTGATTAATGAAGCCTATTGGCAGATGAAGCGTTATTTTGGAAGGCCACCCCATCTGAATCATTTTATTCGAAGGAATGGAGGATATAACATTTCAATTGTTCGTGAAACTACCCCTTGTAATTATAAGATGTCTGCTGGTCTTGAAAATTATGAAATATTTGTTAAGGAGATTACCTTGGAAAAGGCACTCCTTCCTCTACCATCAAAAATACCAACTTCGACTGATCAACGTTGAAATTTCTTTTAGTCTTGAGTGGAAATCAATTCCTACCCTAATCCTATGCCTTTGAACACTCCTCCTCACGAATTATGGTAAAAATGTGACAATTTTTGATTCAAGATTAAATTTTCAACTTGAAGATTAGTTTTTGTTTGAACAACTTGATGCGAAGAGAATGAGGGAATGGAAAATCCACAATGTTCCAAAATTCTGAAGGACTGAAGTCCCGGGTCTCTGGTGTATTTTTACTTGTTGCTTTTACTGGAATGATGGTTGAATCATAGTAAAGAGACAAGCTGATACAGAATAAAGTTATATTGAGCTAAGAGCAAAGCAGGGTAAAAATGGCGAATCTGCCCTCCTCACGCTGGGATTTTTGAACTATCTAGTGGAAGTCTATCCCTAGGGTCCAAAAACTTCAAAATTATGCAATGCGGTGAACCCTTATGTACAACATATATTTTTTCAAAATTTTTTTGTAGGGTGGAAGACCTTCTAAAATGAAAAAAATTACTGTTTCTTAATTTTTCACCCTTAAAGTGGCCTTTTTGGGTCAAAAATTTTTTTATTACAACATATTATAATGACAACCAGTTAGATACACCATTAACCTGAATTTAAACCAAATTTGCTCTCATTTTTTTCCTGTTTTCTGTCAAAATATCCTCATGACACCATTTCAGAAACCCTCGACCTCTTCCCAGATGACCCAGGGTTCTAAAATCCATATCTAGATGTTTTGAAACCCAATTTTGTAATTTTTTTTATCGTATGTAGCAGCAAAATGAAGCATAAATTGACTGAATACTATTGAAATACTCTTTCCTTCAAAATGACCTAAGGATCTTTTCTCAATCTTGAGTGTAACGTTCATTCAATACTAACTTAGTTCAATTTAAGCTTCGTTTGGCTGATGCATACAAATTGATGAAGTACACCAATAATTGCTCATTTTTCAACTGATTTCCTGAAATATGAGGAGAAGGGTGAGTGCAATCTCATTTTCCAGTACACCATTGGGAACCTTAAGAAATTTCCCATGTGGTGACCTAAGTCAAGCACGATTGACTTGAAAAATTTGAAACTATTTGGCACTTTTTCAAAAAAAAATTGAGCTTACTTTGAGAATACTTGTCCCACAAGGAAAATGAATATAAACTTTTTTGTGTAAAATTTAATTTAAAACAACTTTTGTTTGAAAAAATATTTTCTAGCGTCCTTAGTTTTGCCAGGAAAGGCGAAATCCGTTAGGGCAAGGTATCACTCCGCCAAGAAAAGGGGCTCTGTGGCTCGGATTCATGGGAACTTTTTTCACGTTGAATAGTACAATGTTCTGAGCCAGTTTATAAAGAAAAAGTCTCGATAAAAATAGTTTCCTTTATTTGGCTCTTTTTCTCCTAATGCACCTGGTCCTGGACTAGTTCTCTCAATAAGAAGTTGACTTCTTTTTTTGGTTAAACGAGAGAAATCATGATGCTAGCCCCTTTTTGAATTTCTGTTACCGGTTTTGATGAGGAGGGGAAGGGTAATCGACATTGAAAATTGATCGATTCGCCAACTGCGCAATTGTGTGTGCAATGTGATCTAGGAAAGGGCACAATAGGTCAAAAAATGAAATTTTTCTAGAAATACAAAAAAAAATTGGGGTCAAAATGATAGATTTTCTGATTTTAATGAAAATCGATGCTATAACTCTTTGGCCTGGTCTGGAGAAAATTTTGAGTCAATCAGCTTGTGCCTCCATGATGCGACAGCGACCCAGCCTCAGGTTCAATAATCGATGTCCATCTTGAAAGGAACAAAAAGATGTGATAGGTACCTAAAAATGGACCGTGGAATAACATTCAACATGGAAAATTTACCGTAGTCTAGAAAATAGACTACAACCTACCCCAAGATCTCTATTTCCAAAAATCCAAATTTTTCGTACCTTTTCTCGAATCACGTCACATATTTGGTAACACCTGAAATACTTCACTTTGCGATAATACCAACGTTATTTTTACCAGTGTGATTTTTTTTTATCATCATACACGTAACTTTTTTGAGCGAAGAAAAACGTAGAAATGATAAAAGAGGGGCCAGAAAAATATACCTAAAGAAATGAGCACTCGACGTTAATGACCTGAATTTTCTATTAAACGTACGTATGCTATGCTCATGTGTTGGCTGTTTGGTGGGAACTTTGATGAAGCATGGCAAGAGTGTTGTACTGATAAAAGCATAACCGAGTAATCGCGACTATTGTATACCCACGTTGATACCTAATGGTGTTTATTTTGGAACTGATAATGGAAATAGAAGCAACGCGGTACTTTTTCGTTCTCACTTTAGTCGAGAAAATGGATCGAAGAGTGAAGGCGGTACGAAGTTACATCTCTGGTAAACGTTTTCGGTTTACGGTTAATTAAGATGCGGCGGTATGGTATCATTCGCGAATGTAATATATTGCCTATATATTAAGTATATGTTTGCGAAGAGGAGGGGAAAGAGGCACATGTAATTTTCGCAGGCTTATAACGCCTCTCGAGCGGCTTATTTTTTGAAAATTATAACGACTCGCGAGCTGAAAAATGACGCCGATGGATGAATTTACGCGCACGTCGGATCGTATTAATCGCCCGGTGATATTAATATAGGGTTATAAACGTGCATCGTATGCTCTCGATGACAATGTTTAATAAGCTGGGCTCTTCCAACAATGTATACATAATATACTCGTATTCGCGCTGTAAAAGTATATACCTACCACGTATGTTAAGTAAAGCCAAAGCAGCGCGGTGATTTACAAAGCTGTTTGGGACCCCCTCCGCGTCCCTCGCCGCCTTCTCCATTGATAATATATTTGACACGAAGTAAAGATTGCCGCCGTTGCCTCATAATCGCACCAGCGTCATAAAGTATCCGTAAAGCTGGTTTTTTTTTCGTTCGTGTATTGGATACGTACGTCGTGAAATGCGAATATCGTATAGATACTGTGGCGTTTAAGCTAATTAGAACCGGTGCCATGCCGGTGGTACACCTGTTGAGATGATGGAATGATTTGCCCGCCGACGTCACAAATTCTCGATCGCCCTGCGATCACGATAGATGATGTATGATGATTGCAAATGCTCGTGGGGACTGATTACTTACTTTTCTGTGTACATTACGTACAAATACATGGATGCAGTTTAAAAGTCGACTATAGGTTGTTAAAAATACGCGCGATAAAGTTTGAGTGTAATTTTTCTCTGACTTCTTTTTTCTTAATTTTCGCCAGGTGCAGGATAGGTGATTGTTTTTACGATTTTAATGAGTTATGCTGGTTGGCTCGATTTTTATTATGGGAAATTACCGAAGAGGTACGAGTAGAAAGATGCAGAAAATTGAATTATTGAGATGATAAATTTGATTGGGAGGGGAGAGGAGGGTTGCCTTTTTGTGGCCTTGATTGTTTTTATGACCAATTATAAGGGGGCGAAAAAAATTACCTGGAATTTTTAACAAATTTACAGGGACAGTTGATTTTGATTCCGAAATTCGCCTTACAAAATTTTGGCGTCTTAGCACAAAAGGGGTGGAATTTCAGGTTCTTGAAGTAGGACAATTTTCGAAAAAAATTTATGCTTTTCATGGGCAAGTCTCAATCGAAATGGTCTAAGGGAAAGGAGATGGAGTTAAAAAGATGAAATTTGAGTTTCTATGTCTCCCGAACCATTGAGTACTCGATTCGATGCCACTTTTAGGGTGGCAAATTCTCGTTGAAGATTTCCAAATCGCTAATAATCAAAATTTTTGAAGCTCCAAAAAGTGAAATGCCCCTTTTTTGACCTTAAATGAAACTTGACCTATATTAATGATTTCAATTAGACAATTATCCGTTTTCAAGACCTGAGGAGGGGGCTAATTAGGGAGTAGGTATAATCAGCCCCAGGGCCAAAAAAAGACATGAAAAATCAAAAAATAGGGTTAAATGGAAAAACTTTCAAAAGTGTTGACCTCTCTTCTTGGAAAATCTGGAAAATTTTGCATTTTTAGCACAGATATGCAAAGTCATTTCCAAAATAATTTTAAATCAAAATTATGAAATCATTTTCAAATCTCTTGAAAATCATGGAAATTATTATGTAAAAAAATGATTCAAAATTATGACTTGAAAATAAGATTTCTCTCACTAGAAAAAATTATGATTCATGAGAATTATTAAGTACAGTAAAATCTTGGAATTTGATCCTCTTTTTGACCAGTGTGTATAATTGTGAAATTCATAGCTTCAGACAGCGCCAGCTTTCTTCTCATTTTGTCATTTTTAGCTCCCTTCAATTAGGTCGTGATTTTAATGATTCACTAAATCATTTTTTTACACGAAGAAAAATTATTTGAATTAGAATCGTAATAGTTGTTCACACACAATATTTGTAGTACCTTCTTGATTTTGATATTTTTTTTCACAAAAATTGAAAATTGATCCTACAAAAATGATTTTGAATCATCACATTGAAATCATTCACTTCAATGATCTAAATTTTGATTTTGATGATTTTTTGTTCGTAAATGATTTTGCCCATCTCTGATTTTGTGTGGGAAAAAGTGCGAAAAATTGCACGCCCCTGTAAAGTTGAAAAATTCAAAAAAAATCTATCAAAGTGAAAACTTTTGAATTTTAGCTCCCCCTTCTCTCACCATCCGGCCAAAGTTCAGTTCGTCCGTGAGTGCAGTGAAAATCGATCAAAAATGAGTTATCACCCCAAGAAAAACTCTCGATTTTGGCACAAGTACTCTAATCCTAAATAAATCAGTACACAAAATAAACGAGATCCAAAAAAAAATTGTATGAAGATTCTTTTTTCATTTCAAAAGATAAATTGGAAAAAAAATTCAATGAATTTTAAACGAAAAATGCAAGAATTTTGAAACACTTTTGCAGGACTTTTTCACAATTTTATAAGAATTTTGGTAGAATTTTTCTCTAGTTTACCCTCTCCCCACCCCCATTCAGCGAATAAGGGATTATTTCAATTTTAGCACAAATTTTCAAATCCTAAAAAAATCAAAAAATGTTTTGAAGATTTTTTTTCACTTCAACTAATAAATTGGAAAAATTATTTGAAGGAGCCTGTTCTTTTTGAATAAATTTTTTTCAATTTTTCGTTGGAGAAGTCCAGTTTTCCTAATTTTGAAAAATTTGCATAATTGGAAAATAAAATTGTCAAATTTTTATCAAATTAATTAAGGTCGGAAAGAAGGACTTTGTTTTTCAAAATTCTTATGAATACTTGCCACCTTCACAGTGGTATCGAATCGAGTACTCAATGGTTCGAGGGATGTAGAAATTCAAATTGAATTTTTCTAGCCATCTTTCCTTTTTCCTATGCTATTTTAATTGAAGTTTCGTGAAAAACAGCGATTTTTTCGAAAATTAGCTCGACCCTTCTTCGAGCTAGGAAACTGAAATTTTTTATGGTGAGTTTCCCATTCAATATGAAGTACGATCGTATATGAATTTCGTCAGAGTTTGAGGTACCTATGGGTTTTTTGACCTTAGATGCTGTGAAGAGATTGGAGAATTGAATAGGAATACCATACACGTGTAGAAATAATTCAAACGTAAGGTTATCTCAAAGGAAAGACTGAAATTGCGATGAAATTTAAAGGAATCGATTTTTATCTTTTCATAGAAGTGCGATATATCTGCGAAGAAATTGTGAAAATTATTTCAATCTATTACGACTTCGACCAACGCTGATAAATGCCTAGTATACATGGAAATTCAATGTTGAATGATTGGGAAATTCGAATCTGGCGATTTTTCAAGAATTATTCCTATGAAAGTTACGAAGAAAAGTAACAGCACGATAATTTCAATTCAAGTTTTGAGACAAAATTATAATTCATTTTTTTTCAATTATGAACCAATTGAAAAAGAAATTTACGAGTTAATCTATTTCAGTAAAAAATTGAACAACTTTTTAAATCAAAATTTAATATTTTTTTCAACGTTTTTATCAAATTTCATGTCATTTGAATCGATTTTTACGTTTATTTAGCAAAAAAAATTCACGTTGATCTTGAGACTGTAAAATTGTTTCATAAATTCTTCATATTGCGTAAAAATTCGTGAAAATATTTTGTAAGACGAGATAAACCAGTCAGGAAACCATTACTTCCTCTTGACCCCTTTTTTCTCCAAGTATCCATACGTATTTTAATTTGGTAGTGGTGTTCTAGTTTCATTCAAAAGTTTTCAGACGAATTGGCAACGCTGAAATTTTTCTCGAATTATTCTTTTTTGGTCTCTTTTATTTTGAAAAAAATTATTAGCTCCTCCCTGTATGCATTTCGAACAAAAAATGTACTTAGAAGCAATAAATGAATGAAATGTCGATACTTGACAAATCTTTTGTCTGATTTATTGTTTTACAAAACCACTCGATGATGTATCTATTCCAACTGGTATAATCGAAGCGTAATGAAAAAACCTAAAAAAAAGACTCGTTCACCAAATAAACCTCTCATCGTTCGACACTGCAAAAAAAAAGGACATCAATCGTGTCAAAGGACCAGTCGACATTTCTCTCGCAACGGTACAAGTATTTCTCAGAATCGAGCATTATGTTGTCAAAAAACACACCCAACAACCACAGCAACAAAACAGCTACAAAAGTAAAGTAAAAAAAAAAAAAGAAACAGAATAACATTACAAAAGAACCCAACTCTTCGCAACCCGATCACCTGATCATTACTTCGTATCGTTGTCAAACGCAAACGGTTTCATGAATGCTGGAAAAAAGAGAATAGAAAAGAACAACGACTGGACTACGGAGGAGTAAAGCAAGAGGGTTGAAAAAGAAATCTCTTTCTCTATTACCATAATGACTCGTTAAGGGACCGATTAAGTATACCATCGTCGTACAGGGAGGACAGCAAAGTGAAACAGTAATAGGTAGGAAATAAAAACCGTCGCAGAGGCGACTCGAACAAACCGTACAGAATATCTTTCTGTCGAGCTACGAAGTTGTATACAAAGATGGCAATAGGGTATGGATATTATTGTATGGTACTTTTCTGAGTAACTGTTCGCTAATCGGGAATTACCTCTTTAACGGTATTATCGTGTTTCGTCGTCTATCTTTATGTCCTAACGACTTCCCAGAAAATGGCACGCAGCTCGATATTTTTATTTTGCTTTTTTCTCCTCTCTTTCGCGAAACGAAAAATTACCTAGGAAATTTCCTATCTCGTATGTGCTTACGCCGTAAGGAATTTATCTGATCGTTGGAATGATCTGATACGCGGAGGTTGTTGTATTGATGGTGGAAATTGATAAAGTATAATGTATAAACGGTTGCCTATCTCGGTACGTTGAATATACGCCGAGGTATATTTAAAAAAATCTCGACCTAGGTGGTTTTTTTTAGACTGTAAGCGGAAGATGGTTATTGGGCGGTCTTTTGCTTCGATTGAATGGGCTTTTGAAGTACCTACGTTAAACGAAGGAGGAAAATACACCTCGATAGTTCTCAAGAGATACCATACATTTGCGCCAATCAATAAAACACCAGCAGTGTTCCGAGTGCGGCGGTACCCAGCCCTGAAAGTAGGCAGTAGGACGAAGCAACGACTTTTTCTATGCTGTGTACTCGACTAAATGAGCTTTTACCACGTCGAGCTCGAAATTAAAACTCATTATCGAGTGAAAAATTTGTCGTCGAGTGCGCGTACGACGAGATTACCTAACGTCGTCTTTGATGGTGTGTGTTGGCTAAAGTTGCCAAATAGAGGGCGAGAGGAGACCTCTGCATGGTACGTTATTCAAATACAGAGACGAAATTTCACATTCGCAGGAGTCTAAACTAAAGATACCTAGGTATGGTACACGTTGGCAGCGCCTATTTCTTACACAATTCTTTCGCTCGACTCGTCGCTATACCATTGTGAATACGAAAGCGATTTAATTAACGTTGGCTACACTGTAATAGCGCGAGTACAAAGAGCCCGCCTCGATGACGACGTCGACGCAACGCGCACCAAAGCAGCGCCGTCGTACGTGAAAATACCACCACACACGTAAGCGAAAGAAAAAAATTAAGAAAAAACCCCGACGAGTACCTCATGCCTATACCTGCGTACCACAAAAAGAAAAACCGGACAAAGGAAATTATTTCAAGCGTAATAAGCGCGCGAACAATTAAACCAACGGCCTACTTTTGATGCCTACTTACAAGACAAATGCAATTATTACCGTTATATAGGCATCGCGGCGCGCTACCGTCGTCAAGGTACTACCTGTGTACCTGTGCCTATATACACCAAAGTACTAAACTAAGGTACGCATTCAAAGAGATGAGAACGAATCGATGTACGCGGCTGGGAAACCGAAGACTTGTTCGCGAGTTGTGTCGTACTCGTAAATGGCCTCTATCGTAATTTTTTTCCCTCCCGATGCCGAATCGAAACCGTATGATGTGGTTGCGCTGCGATGCCGCGAAGCCGAGTACGACCAAGATGACATATTTTAAAATTCAAATTACGGCCTAAATAACGTGCAAAACAGACGGTATGATTTTTAATGAGCTAAACCCAACACGTGATAGTATTTTTTACAAAAGAAAGCACATATCGACGAACGAGGAACGAGGTGACCGGCCCGGCCGGTGCGGAAATGTGGAGATACGAAACGAGACGTGTCGTTGGATTGATTTTTAGGGTATGGTTGGCAAAAAGATGATGGTTTTGTGTTGAAAGTGAGAAATGATGGTGATTTTTGGCTCGAAGTTGGAAGTTTTGCGAATGGTCGTTGATGAGGAGTAGTTTTGGTTCAAAAAATTGTGCAAATGTCACGATTTTGCCTCAATTTTTGCTTGAAAAACATTCAAAAAGTCACTATTTTGACATTCGAGATATGAAATTTGGAAAAACTTGGGATTTTTAGTTTTTCAAAAAAAATCAAATTTTGCTTTTCATCAGGCTGGATTGAAACTTGTTGGGCCGAGTCCAAATAATTGGTGGACGCCTATTGAAATTTTCATAGAAAGGAAACCAACGTTAGTATTCGTTCTTTGAATTTGAAAATTTTTCCAAGTCAAAATTTTATTTGAAAATTCTGTGTAACCTACATTCAGATGAACATTTTGATGAAATAGCGTAGCCAGACAGTCATTCGAATTTCGAGGGAGGGGAGTTTGTACAGAAAAAATGTTATTTCATGTGAAATGTTCAAAAATATCAATTATGTTGTCAAAATATGTAAAGTTATTGAGCCTAAGCGAAGTGAGGGCGAAAAATTTTGCTGAAAAAAGTCATTCAAAAGCAGAATTTTCATCATTAATGGATCTGAATGCGCAAAATTTCTTAATTTTGAAATTTTCAAGTAGTTTGGTAGAGGCCCTGGGGCCAGTGTCTCACTGACCCCCATAATTCTGGCTCTGACTTTAAATGTGACGGCTTCAAAGTTAAGAAAAAGGTGATAATCTATACTTCTAGTAATGAATTTTGCAAAAAGTCATAAATCAGTCTCAATTTTCAATTTTAAGTCATTTGAACTTTGTGATTTAGATTTAATAGTCTTGAAAAAGCCAAATGTTACAAAAGTTGTGAAAAAGTCGTAAAAATTTTCCAAAAATTTGTAAAAATTGTTCAAAATTTTTTAAAAATTGTTGAAAATGCTGAAAAATTTGTGAGAAAGTCGCGAATAAGGGATAAAATGATGTATAAATGTTGAAAATTTCATTAAAAGTCAATGAAAATGTTGCAAAAAACCATAAAAATTGGCTAAAATTTAATGAAAATCATTGAAAATGCTGAAAAATTTGTGGAAAAGTTGTAAAAAATGTGGAAAATGGTGTTTAAGTTTTCAAAATTTCATCAAAAGCTTCTCAAAATTTTAAAAATGTTCATAAAAATTATTGGAAATGTTGCAAAAGTTGTGAAAAAATCATCAAAAATGTCTGAAATGATGTGAAAACTGTTCGACAATCCATAAAAATTGTTATTTACGTAACATTTTTTACGACCTAATCAACAACTTTGGCAAAATTTTCAATGATTTAGAAATTTCGAATTTTGAAAAAAAAAGTCCTAAGAAGTCTGACTTTTAAATCAAAACTAGTCATCTGTTGATTTTTTTGTTTTGAAAAATGTATCATTTTTTGGTTGAAAATACGTGTAATTCAGCTGTGCTTTTTTTAAATTATTTAAATTTCAACATTTTTATTGGATTAAATAGATTATGACTTTGTTTTAGCTTCTAGTCAAACTTGCAACATTTTCTCATCAAAGTTATTATTTCTATGACTTTTTTTGTTATCAAAAATTTGGTTGATTTGTCATTTTCAACATCACTATGTACAAATGCATACAGAGAGGTCCACGTAGAAGATCGATGATTTTGAAAACGAAAAAGAAAAAAACTAACTGCAAAAATCTCGAAAACTTGAGCATCTTGGAAAAAAAAATCGCCTAGTTCAAAAAGAGAATTTCAAGCTCTACAATTTCGGTTCTTTGAAATTTTTTCTTAGGCGTATTAGTTTGGTCAGAAAATCCATGCTTATGTGAAATGTAGTCGATATAAAACTCGATGGTTTTGAAAATGAAGAAAATTTTTTTATAAACTTGGATTTTCTGGCCAAACTAAGACTCCTGATAAAAAAATTCAAAGAAATGAAATTGTAGAGCTTAAAATTCTCTTTCTGCACAATGAGATCCCCCCCCCCCTAAGAGACCTAAGTTTTCGACATTTTTGCAGTCAAAGTCCCTCCTCCCCCATTTTCAATACCAGCGACCTTCTTGTGAGCCACCCTGTATATCAAAGCAGTGATTTTTTTCTGGTTTATTGATTTTTTCGTGACTTTTTCAATATTTATTGAGCAACAATTGAGATGAACTATTTTTGGACTTTGATATCAAATCAGGATTACCTATTTGCAGCAAACATGTGACTTTTGAATTTTTCATAATGAAATATTCGTCTTATTTTGTAGAAATAACAATTTTTTTCATTACTTGAATGTCATATAATGACTTTCTTCCTGATTTTTGAGTCAAAATCGTGATGTTTTTGTAATTTTTGAATCATTATGATGATTTTTGAAGACTTTTTCCTTGAACATTAGTGACTTGAAATTAGTTTTTTGTAAAAATTATTGAAATTTTGAGCCGTTGATATCAGTTTTCAAACCGGTATTCAGGAGATACTCGAATCAATCAATGATTTTTGATGATCTTTTTGCAAAATGGTTTGATTTTGAGATGATTTTGATAAATTTTCAGTCGAAAAGTCAATTATTTGGAGTATACGGATTTTTCTAAATAATTTTTTTACTAAATTCCTAGATTTTGAGAATGTATTACATATTCATTCTTGGTATTAAATTCAAAACTACGTATTTGTTTCATGAGAGCATTTGCAATCATGAATTTCCCTTGACTTTTGAATAGTAGCTGATCGTTGTTTTTCTACAAATTGGTAAAAATGATGATCTTTTTCTGCCTTATCTGATTATTACACTTCCTGAATTTTAGTTGGTACATTTGAAACATATTTTAATTAAAATCGTTATCAATATGGCAGGTTTCATGTGCACAAAGGTCGTATCAACGCTTTGTCCCGATATCTGAAACTCCAATCAGCAAAAAAATCAACGCTCCGAACCTCATACTCCTCTACATCGAATGCAGATATCTCCCTAAGCACAAATCCCCACAAATAATCGATACAATGCTATCATTATAAAGATAACTCTTTGAAAACTTGTAGGAATATTCGATACATGGATTATGATGTATTTTCACAACAAATAGGGGAAGGTTATCTTTAACGAGGAAAAAATTAGGTGAAGGTGGAAAGATAGAATATGTGGAAGATTTATCGATGAGGAATTTTTATTTTATTTTCAAACCTATACAACTTATCCTATGATAATGGTACGATAGTCGAGTAGTAGGTCTAGGTACGTTCTACGTACGTACAAATATCGACGTTGAACGAAGGTTTACGATACTCGGCTATATTATGCTTTCCTTGTGTACGGTTTTTTTTTTAGAAGGCAGATACTCGTACAACGTTCATACGTAACGCTTATCAGTGTGACCTGTAATATTAACACAGTTTTATTTACACCGTTACGAAAAATTTACGCGAGAGAGCAGGAGAAGTCTGATGGTACGAGTATATAGGAAACACCTCCGCGCCAGTGTGCCATCAGCCATCACCATCACCGCCGGTGCCAAAGTCGATGACGAGAACCAGTGTAACGTCGTCTTCGATGAGCCAGCGAGCATTCTTACCAGAGAGAGAGAGTTTCGTTAAAAGGATAAATTGATGAGCTACCGCGAGGGTATATTTAAAACCAGCGAGGGTTTTCAATGGATACGTGATAAAAGATATTTTCACCGGATTAGGCCACAGCTCGCAAACAACGGTGAAACAAGAGAAGTGAGAAAAAAAACCCTCCGAAGGGAATCGTAATACTCGTACTATACCTATAGCATGTTAAAACGACAAAACGTTTAAACAATCTGTGAAAATATACCAAATACGAATACGATATTCTATCGTAGTACGCGTTTAAAATATATATGTAGGTACATAGAAGAATCAGCATATTTGAAAAATGTCTTGTACTAAACCTGTTTAACTCGGAAGAGGCTTCGGATATTGAATGAGGTTTAATTAAAGCGTCCAAGTCCAGGGGTGGCTCGGGCTATGGTTATGCCGAAGCACGTGCTGTGTGTGTGGCTTCACTTCATTTACCCATTGTATAATGTAATCCGGCCATCGCATCGGTGGAATGTGGGGTGAATTAAAGCAAGGTACGGTGGTGACTGGTGATGGTGAACCATATGGTCAGTACAGAATGGGGTTTTTTCCTACGTCAGTTCGGATTACCTATTTATGTACTTGGTATAGGGCTACAGCTATACGGTAGCGAAGAGATTTATGATCTGAATCACATATGTAAGACGACGGATTTATTAATGGTTTTGGCTTCCGAGAGTATTCAGCTGATGTCACAGATGGAAAGTGAAGGGGCAAGGATGGGATTATTGACTAAAAGAGTTTTTTGAGGAGGGGTTGAGGGTTTTTTTTTATTTGGCGTGGTGTTTGGAATGATTTAGTGGACTATTCGATTTGTTGATGAATTTTAAGAAGACAGGAAAGAGATGATGTAGGTAGATTTTTGGGTTTTATGGTTCTTCTAATTTTTTATGCAGCTTAGATGTAGGTTATTTTATTTCAAATTGGGTAAATATTGACAGAGCCAGGCAGAGTCAGCTCGGGCCCCGGTGTAATGAAATTTTCAGCCCCCCCCACATTTCAAAAAATATAGTCCCTCGCACCTAAAATTGAACTGAGGGGTTCATTGTAAAAACAACCATAAGCAGTTTCGAAATTTTGGGTTTGACCAGTTACTGAGAGATGAATTTTGCATCGAAAAAAGTGGTAATACTGATTATGTATTCTCAGATGTTTGACCATTTTATAATCAGTGTTACCACTTTTTTCGGTGCAAAATTCATCTCATAGTAACTGGTCAACCCCAAAATTTAGAAATTGACTATGGTTGTTTTTACACGGAAACCCCTCAATTTTTCTTATCTACTTCATTGGGGTAAAAATATTCGATGATTTCATCAAATTCATTGTGCAAGCAACACCACTTTCGATGTACAAAATTGTAAGTCCATTTAGCCTTTCTTGGCCTTCTGTGCTTCGTTTGTGATCTGTAATTCTATTTAATGTGCCTTGATATTTTACAAGTTTATGAGAGACCTTTTTAAAAGACCTCAACAAAATCTGAGTCCGGTGCAGATGCACCTCCTTCTTGTGGCCTGCAGGCAGGGATGACTTTGACTGGAGTCTGGAGAGTCTATCAGGCCCCAATATTCGAAAAAATTTGATAAATTGGACAAAAGTTGAAAAAATTGGTCAAAAGTTGGGAAATGTTGTCAAAATTTGAGAAAAGTTAGCAAACTTTTCAAAATCTGGAAAATTTTACAAGTATCTAACAAAATTTGCTCTCGTTTCGCTCAGGCTCATGATTTGAAAATACTTTTTTAAATTTTACCTTAAATCACTTTTTTTTGCCACTCTTCCCCCATGAGGAACTGGCCTTATTTTAATTACATTTTCAACATCTTTCATGTTCAAAAAAATAAAGATGCCATTAATCCTACTGAAATTGGCACAATTTTAAAATTCCCTGAAAAAAAATGGCATCAATCTTCATAAAGATTTTGAAAGACACCACAGATTGTGCTCAATACCGAACAATGTCATGTCTGGCTCAAAGTGTGCAACTTTTTATACTTACCATATTGAGAGTTTGTCGGTTTTTTGGGTGTTTGTTAAAAATTTCTGCTTTTGATTTTTTTTTTGCAAAATTTTTCGTTTAATAATCGACATTTCTTTTTCAATTTTACACTAAATCTCATTTTCTATCATTCCCCCCCCCCCTTAGAATAACTTACCCAATTTTAATTATATTTTCTAAATGTTAGTTATTGATCTCTCGATAAAAGCTGCTAAAATTGTCAAAAAAGGGCGGGAAAATTGCACCGAAAAGTTGAAAATTTTGAAGTCTCGCCCCCTCCCCCCTTCCAGAATACCTAAGTTCATCGCTGCCTGCTGCTGACCCTAAACATGGATGGATCTGAATGACTTTGTGATTGGGGTGAATTCTAGGGTGATCATTTTTACTCCCTCTTCGCGAGGTTTATCAAGCTGAATTTCAACATAACGCTTATGGCGCCTTGAATAGGGTTTCATTTTTCGACACTTCCTGTATTATTCGACTTCAGCTGAAGAATTTTCATCTCTGAAGGGGGAGGGGGAGGGGGTTCACACTCTTGAACACGGGAATGTTTTTCAAATAATTAGAAAATTTTGATTTTGATACTCATTAAAAACGTAGCGTTACGTTTCTGTTACAGTAACGTTATTGTTATGTTTCTGTCAAGATAACGTTATAATTTCGGTTTTGGTAACGTTATTAGTAAGTTCCAGAAGGAATTACATTACTTTTAAGTTTTTGTTACGATAACGTTATCGTTGCGTTTCTCTTATAATAACTTTATAGTTGTGTTTCTGTTATTATAACGTTATTGATACGTTTCTGTTATCGTTTGCAGTGTTTCAAAAGCGACGGATTTTGCGCTCCCAAAAGCTCCCTCGCTCCCTAAAAATTCCAAAAATGCTCCCGCTCCCGGAGCGCTCTCATGTCCCATTAGCGCTCCCGCTCTCGCTCCGCTCCCGCTCCCAGCACAATTATTTCCGCTCCTGCTCTCGCTCCCGCTCCTGCTCCCAATTTTTTTTTCAATAATTTTAAAAAAAAGTAATTTAAAAACATTAATTAATTTTGTTCGTGTAAATCTCCTTTAA